>JAPYXV010000144.1:0-174699 GCA_028533065.1 Trachops cirrhosus | reverse complement strand
GTGCAATTCAGTAAAGAGCAGGTGAGCTCCTTTCAAAACATCTTAGAAGCCCTTCTTTCCCAGTGATGGCCCTGAAACCTAGCATCTCCGTCATAACAAAAGTCAAAGAAAGTGGTTTGTATTAATAGAAAAGTGAATTCATCTCCATTGTAAAGCGCAGTTACTGTGACTCCAGGATGATGAACCCTTCTGGGCTGCTTGTCCAGCTCCCAAAGTCTAACCGAACAGAGCCCTCTGGTTCTCCCACTTTGGTCCTTAAAGCGTCTCATGCTTTGCTTGCAATGGTCTCATTTCTACATACTTGCACGTTTTTGATTTTTTTTATTGTGGCAAGATATACATAACATTCACCATTTTAACCCTTTTTAAGTGTACGATTCAGTGCCATTCAATACTTTCACATTGTTGTCCAACCACCACCACTATGTTTTGGTTTTTCTTCAAAGAATGGCTTAGAGCCCAGAGAGAGAGCACTCTAAGACCTGCTATCGTAGGATCCTTTGCCACTTATTTCTCCTCCACTCTTATCAAGCAACTAGTGTAAGGAAATAAATGCGAGGCCTACTCACAACACACCAGGCAGCAGTTAGTAGTTAAGAAACGTTATCTTTAGCACTCTCACCAAGTGGTAGGTTTGTTCCCAGTTCCTTTGGGCTTTCTTACCTTGTCCTCTTTCAGTTGAGTACTTACCCATTTGAACTCCAGAAGACCTTCAGCCCTTTTGTTAGTCTCCTCTCCTAGGAAGTGCTGCAGAGAAACCCCGCCCTTCCTCTCTGCGATGGTGACGAGGTTGGCCGAAGGCTTTGTAGGAACCGGTCCACACAGTGTTGCCTGCAGTGACTGTCTCACAACTTCTGTCATTGCAAAGCTAACTCTCACTGTGGGCGTCGGCCTTAAAAGTTGAGTTTACGTGGCCTCTTCACTGAGGTGCCTTTAAAATCTCCTTGGCTACCATTACTTGGAAAGGTTGGTGTGAGCATAAGGGTGGTCATAGACTATGATCCCTTAAAGTACTTCCCAGACACAGTGGGCTGTGTACCCGGGAGTGATAGATGCTTGGGAGGGAGATAAGAAAAACCAGATCCAGCCTCACACACAGACAGCCAGATCTTGGACACTTGGACCTTATAGAAACAAGTGACACTAGCTGCTTGGGAGATCTGCCCATTGTTTAAGCAACACCGTAGTTAGTAATGTTTGGAATTTGCTTCCGACAGTGCCCAGTGGGTTACAAGGGTGAAGTTACTGGTCACTGTTGATGTTGTCCTTGTCAGAATGTTCAAGGAGTTTATAAACTTTACAAGAAGAGTCGTGGACATGTGCACAGTTGATAAAAAATGCTTTGCTAAATCCCTCAGAATGGGGCAAATCACATGTTTTTCTTCCAGCCCCCCTTCAGAGATCAGCCCAAATGAAATCATCTGGTTTTGACGCACTTGGTTCCCTAATAGAACTGGGAATTATTCTAAGAATCTTTCCTTGAGTGCAGATCTCCTGTTGTTGATTTGTGGTTTATTTTCCTACACAGGGTGGCAGGGACCCTCCCAGCTGGTTTCCACATGGGATTCTGTCCCTGTCCCAGCCCTGGGGAGCAGGCAAAGCAAATATAGGTGACCTCTGTTAGCAATGGATCTAGAGGTGAAGGATGCCAGTCTAGACTATGGATGGTTTTCCTGCCCTCCCGCTGCCCTTACTGGTCCTGAATCCTTTGCCCTACAATGACAAAAGGCATAATAAGATGAAGAAAATGATTTACATTACCATAAAAATGTATGCATCTCCATTTTTAAAAATACAAGCATTGGGGGCAAGGACACTCACCTTCTGTGGATGGTGGGTGAGACCCTGTCAGATTGTGACACAGTATCATTTATTCCTCAGTCCCTGACCCAAATGCACAATGAGCAAAGAAACCACTCTGAGATCATCTGAATTTTTTTAGGACCATAATAAGATCAATTAATCCTTTCCACAAATAATCCAAGTTATTTTTCCTTTCTTGGAGTTGTGCCCCATGGTCAAGGTCAGACCGGTCTCTATGCTTGTTCTCTCCACCTGCATCTCCCCTGTGTCCACCGGGACCTAGGGGCAATAGCTTCGGGCTGAGTTCAGAAGAGCAGGGCCCAGGAAGCTCCATGGGCCGGTATCGATGACACGTCCCAGGAGGACGGGCACTGCCCTTCCCCAGGGCACTGTTGGTCTTCTCCCTGAAGTGAGAATCTTGTCTGGCCTTGACATAGATGGACGTTAGTGGGTTTATCTGCACACAGAGGTTCAAATTCCATGGACTCCCCCTCATCTCTTGTCCCTGAGATTAATGTTAGGGAGAGTGTTCAGAGCATCTCTGGGAACTCTCCCTGGGGTCTGGCTGAAACGGAACCACTCTGGGTTCTATTACTCTGGGTTCTATTGCCCACCACCAAAACACTGTGACTCCCAATGCCAGAGTCTTCTGAAAAAGAAAGGAACTATTTATTTATAAGTTAGACAGATTTAGAACAATGGTGGAATTCTGCCATTAAATCCCACTTCCTTTAGAAACAAAAAAAAACCCCATAAACACATACAGTCCTGCCTCCTTTTTGTTAAATCAGGCTAGCTTCAAAATATGCCGGTCAGAGGTAAGGTCTTTCAGGAAAAAACAAACAGAAGTCCACAGCTCAGCATTCCCATCTGTATTCCGGCTTCTCTCAATTGTCCGTGCTTGGCTATGCTCCTGCTCTTAATCCAAAACCACATGTCCCCTCCTCATGGTGGACCAGTGGGGGTCCTTCTGCATCCTTTCAAATCACATGGTCAAGACCTCCTTCTCCACTCACAATCTACATGGTTTAAAGAGCATGGCTGCCCCACACTTGGGTTTAAGTCCTGACATGGATCTTCCTCTGTAACCCCATTTCCGACTCATCCCATAAACAGTTCCACAATTCCACGGTTCCACGGGCCAGTACTCTGGTTCCTTCTGCCTGTCTTGGCTGCCATTGTTAGTCTGGGCAGGCTTGGGTTTAGGATGTGCAGGGGACTGCCTCCGTAGATTAGAGTCACGCCCATGTCCCTGGCTCCTGGCACAGCTATTAGCATCACTAAAACACTGGCCAAATTCTTTAGATCTGCCACATAACTCTCAATGGCCCTGCTCCGCTTCCCCTGCCCCCAAGCCAGGTTACTGGGGGACTTCCCCTCTTGGGGACTTCTAGCTCAGCACCCTGTTTCGTGACCCCCTTTTCAGGAAATGGGGAAGGTCTAAGAATAAAAGTGCCCTTGGGACCTCACATAGAAGTGGACAGAATGTAACAAAAAATGAGTAAGACCCTTCTTGGTTGGATGTCTGGATAATGGGACCAGGAAACCAAGGACCACTCAGACCACCAAGCTCATGAGAGAGAAAGGAAAGATCAGGAAGCAGAACTGGAAAACACCCCAAGATTCTGACAGCCAATTCTAATGCAGGTGGGGCTTTTCACACCACTAAGCAATGCTCAGGACACCAGCTGGTGTCTTAGAATTCAACTGAATTCTGACAGTATCTCTCCAGAGATAGTATAGGTCCCATAGGTTAAGGGTTCAGTCAACAAGACTCTGGGCCCCCTGCCCCCCGGTCACAAGTCCAGGCTATCACTAGGCCTTCTGACTACCCGGCTATAGATGGGAGTGTGAGATCGAACCACAAGAAGACAATAAGCTAATAGCAAAGCAAGGAATTTACTGAAAGCAGGATCCCTCAGGAGCGAGGGAGGGGAAGCAGCCTAGCTGAGGCCAGTTCCCAGCTCAGACAAGTTCCCATCCATGGGGTTCTTTCCACGGTTTTTAAAGGGGGGAAAAAAAACCCACGCACTATGGGGAAGTAGTCTTGTAATTGGTTACTTTGAACTGCTCTACTTTCTTCCTTCTCTTATTGGGTGTTTCTATCCCATGCATCTCTAGTTCCTGGGACTTGTTCCCATGGCTTTCTAGTTCCTTGAACTATCCTGTCCCTGACCTATTACTTGGGTGCTGTCCCACCCTGGTCTGATTGTTCTGATATCCTGTCTTGCTGGCTTGGGTGCCTCTATGCAAGGTCAGACCAGACCATCAGGGAGGTGCCATGAACCCTTTTTTGGGTTTGATTCATTTGCTAGAGAAGCTCACAGAAATAGTTTACTTACTAGACAGGTTTACTCTAAAAGAATACAACTCAGGGACAACTTGACAGAAGAGATGCATGGGGCAAGGTGTGCGGGAAGGGTGAGCAGACCGTCCATGTCCTCTCTAGGTGGCCATTCTCTTGGTGGCCCCGCCACATGTTTACCACCCCAGAAGCTTGGCAAACCCTGTCCTTCTGGGGCTTTATGAAAGCTTCATTACACAGGCACAATTGGCTGTATCATGGACCAATAGGCAACCGAGTCAACCTCCAGCCCCTCTCTGTTCCCCAGAAATCAGGGTTGAGACAGAAAGTTCCAAACCTCTAATCACGTGGTTGGCTCCACTGGCAACCAGCTCCCACCTTCAGGTGTGGTCCGAAAGTACCCTCTTTAACAAAGCAAAAGCTACTTTTATTGTTCTTATCACTTAAGTAATTTCAAAAATTTTAGGATCTCTGTGCTAGGAACTGGGGCAAAAACCAAATATATAATTCTTACTATAAATCACAGTACCACACACCTGTACACGCCTCTCCCACCCATGCCAGAGTTCCAGTCCCTGGGCTCAGCACCACCAGGGACCTTTCTGGGAGACACTGACTCACCTATCCACACTTAGTTCATATAGAGAAGTGATAATTTTATAACTTATTTGTCAATCTTTTCCTGAGAAAATATTTAAAAAAATAAGATACAGAAATATTTTGCAAGCAGATGAACTAAAATACATCCAGAGAATTGGCAAACTGTGCTGGTACCTCCTACCCACTTGTTAGCTAAGCTCTGGAAGAGGGCTTGTGGTCACACATCCTGCTGTGCATCTCCCATCTGGGGACAATATTTTAAATGACTTACAACATGTTAATTGTGTAACACAAGTCTACTGTTATGAGAACTCTCTTTAAACAGCGATAGATTAAAAAGAAATGAAAATGACAATGCTCTCATTTGCCAGTTATGTTTTCTCCAAAGAAGGGAAAAAGAAGCTCCAATCTCAGTCATTATCACTAAATCATGTCTGGTCAGCAGACAGTATGTGTGTGTGCTATGTTCTCAAGGAAGATGCCAAACAGATGCAGACATAAAACAAGCAAGCAAATAAAATCCTTCAAGCCCCGGAACTGACCCTACAGTTGAAAATGCCCAGAGTATATGTAGCTTTTCACTAGCCTTTGATGACCCTGAGGCTGGGTAACAGAGCAAACCAGGGCTCAGCCATGTGCTGTTTTGACACATGACTCAACAATTAGTGTTGAAGGAAACAGGTTTTTATTAACAGTGTTCCAAACTTGCGGGGGCCGAGAACACTCCTGCTCAGAACCTACCCTCCCATGAGGACCAGTACCCCTCTTGTTCCCCAAAAGGCTACAAGCCAAAAGCATGCCCAGAAGTTCCCCGTATCCTAATATGTTCTTAAGCCAGCCACACAAACAGAGCTCCATCCTCTCTGGAAGGTGCACTTGTGGGTTTCAGAGTCTCCATCCTCTTGCGGCAGCTCTCTCCTTCAGGATCTGGGGTGCATTGTTCTCCCTCCATGTAGTGGCTCAGGGAAACACATGCTGTGTTATGCTGAGTCACAGTGGGGACCAGGGAGGCACAGTCCCAGGAGAGTGGCTTCTCTGTACATCCTTCATAGAGACAGAAGTCTGCGACTCAGCACCTCCGCTCATGGTTCAGCCCCAAGCGTCTCCCACAATTCTGTGCTCGGTTAGGCAGATCTCTGCAGCTCCATCAGCTCTTGCACGGTCTTGTCTAGTCTGACCTTCTCCTGCTGCAGACCTCATGGTGCACTCCCATATCTCTCTCACTCACTCCAGACCTCTCTGGACCTCTTCTCTTCATGGTGGACTCTCCTTCCTACACCTCTGTAGCTTGCCCTCACTTAAATGCTCCTCGGAACTTCCTATGTGACCTCATATCCAGCCCTTCCTACGATGTGTTAGTGTCTGTTATTGTTGCCAGTTCCTCAGTATCTTTTATCTTCTCTTGGCTGCCATCTTTAGTCAGGGCAAGAGTTCTCAGTGACACAGGGACATCCAAAGTGGGCATCCACCTCCCCTGACTATGTCATGAGTCACTATATGGTCACGCACACCTTTTACCCTGGATGGCAGTCTTCTTCCCTTCAGAAAAGACATGGCTATTAACCTGCCATTGTTATGCAAAGTGTCTTAAATGCTGCATCATCCACTTCCCCCTCCCCTCAATCAAGAGTTCTGGGGGATACACTGTTATTTTCAGGGGACCCCTGCTCTGCACCTCATTACAGCCACAGACTGGGAATACAGGCCATAGACTGTTAGCAGTTCCAGTTAGAACTAATTCCTTATTTGTTAGGGTACCCCCATTTCTAGAGCAGTGCCAGGCATCTAATGGATTTGTGAGGCTAGACTGATTGCTATTTATGACCTTTAAACAGAGAAGTATAAATCTCAAGGACCAGACAGCTGTAGCCTCAGAGCAAGGGTTACAATAGCTGAAGAGGTTGAAAGGCAAGGCCAAAGCGGTTACCCAAACTGCCAGGAAATGACAACAATTTTCAGGAAGAGGACAGGGACAGACCTGGGAACCAGCGAGAATTTGGGAGAGTCCCCAGACAAGAACTTGATATAGTTGTGGGAGCCAGGGTATAAGGTAAGGGATGTAACCCAGGGAAAGCCAGACAAGAGACCAATTATGAAAATGCATACAGATCACAAAGCATCAGTGTTCCTAGCCCCCCAGGCTCTCCCCTTCATGTGACTGGAACTTAAGCAAGTCAGTCAACTTCTCCGATGTTGTCTCAGGGACTTTGAGAGTTCCAGTGCATCCTTAAGCTCACTTTTAGAGGTTCATAAATGTAAGACAGCTGTTCAGTTTCAATTGTGTCTACCTTACACTAGGCATAATGTACTGAAAAAATATGGAACAAAGTAAATAAAAATAATCAGTTGTCAAAAGAATCAATTGTTGATATTAAAATGCTGCTTATCCTTCCACATCCTTCCACATGATAAAGTCTAACCAAAGTCATTTAACCCTAACACTTAATCATCTCCTCTAACTGCTGTTCTCCTGAGAGTATTATGCTCCACTTTTTTCAAAGGCTGGGAAGTATTTTCAAAGAAAGACCCAGAAGAGGGGCTTCTAATTGAATAAGCTGGGCAATATTTCAAACAGATTCAGTTATAAGAACAAAAACACGTTTCAAAGGCAAATATAAGTGATTTCTGTATTAGATGATTTGAGGCAGCTAATTAAGACATCTAAAAATAGTAAAGTTATAGAATGTTAGCTTTGGAAGAGATTTTGGAGATAACTACTTTGCAGTCCCTAACTGTAAGTGGAGGAACCAGGTTTAGAAATGGAGTGACTTGCCTAAATCCATGAGGTCAGAAGAAGGACAAGGACAGTCAATTTCTAACTCTCATCCCATCTGTGCTGCCCCGAGGGATCTCCATGGCTGGAGGGAAGGGAATGGGGGTGGGGAGGGCCAGCAGGAGTGATGCATAGATTGATGCTTTCTTTTGAAGGTTGGCTGAACACAAGAAGTCATTTTGTTAAATGGGGAAACTGTAAGAAAAAATATATTTTAAAATTCCCTAACAAAAATTAATGTATGAGTCATGTTTCTTTTCTAGAATTTCTAGTTGTTTCTAATGACAATGTTTTTTATTTACTCACATAGTGTTCTTTATCCCCTTTACCCCCCAGAAAAAGGAAGGTCTTTTGATAGTAATATTTCTGAGATAGAAGATGGGAGATCAAAAACTAAGAAAAATGCAAACAAAATCATTTTAAAAATTGCTCCCCCCAGATTGTGTAACTTTTCTAGAGGGACAAGCCAATTGTGATTATTTGACGCCCTTTTTTTGCAGTATTATTGATGAGGTTCAAACTGTGGCAAAATTACCTTTGATTATATTTCAAACAATGAGTTTCTGTTCCTTAAGGAATTTGCAAGCCCTTAAAAACTTTCCTTACATCTCTACTTGCATGTCTGCGGTTAAAACGGATTAAATCTAAAGAATGCTCTTCCTAGATGAAAGAAGAGAGTCAAGGTGTCTTGCTTCCTCTGTAAACATATTTGCCAATGGAATGCTCGTGTGTTAACAGACAAGGGCAAATTTTATTGGCAGGCCTTTGAATAACTAATTGACATCCATTATGGAGAGTCTTTTGATTGAGGGCCACTTGACATTTATTAAATAAACTGGGAAGAACAGCTGGGGAGTGACGCATACCACACAACCCCGGCTTCCAGTGAGGGGAAATGAAATAAGGCCTCAAAACCTTGACTGTAAAAACCTGTGGGGGTTGAGGTGTCAGGAGAAACTCCCAGCTTCACAGGAGAGTTTGTTGGAGAGACCCACAGGATCCTAGAATGTACTCAAACCCACCCACCTGGGAATCAGCCCCAGAAAGGCCCAATTTGATTGTGGGTAGTGCAAGAAGTGACTGAAAGCTGGCCAAGAACTGACCAAGGCCATTGTTCCCTCTCAGACCCCTCCCCCACATACAGCATCACAACGCCTCTTGGAGGGTTGCCCCACCCTGGCAAATGCCTGAGGCTCTGCCCCTTACTACATAACAGGAGTACTGAGACAGAAAAATGGCCCAAATAGAAGAACAGATCAAAGTTCCAGAAAAAATACAACTAAGTGATGAAGAGATAGCTAACCTATCATATGCACAGTTCAAAATACTGGTAATTAGGATGCTCACAGAATTGGTTAAGTATGGTTGCAAAATAGAGGGAAAAATGAAGGCTATGAAAAGTGAAATAAAGGAAAATGCACAAGGAACCAACAGAGATGGGAAGGAAACTGGGACTCAAATAAATGGTTTGGACCAGAGAGAAGAAAGAAACACTCAACCAGAACAGAATGAAGAAACAAGAATTCAAAAAAATGAGAAGAGGCTTAGGAACCTCTAGGATAGCTTTAAACATTCCAACATCCAAATCTTAGGGGTGCCTCCTTAGAAGGAGAGGAGGAAGAGAAATAAATTGAAAACCTATTTGAAAACATAATGAAGGAGAACTTCCCCAATCTGGCAAAGGAAATGGACTTCCAGGACGTCCAGGAAGCTCAGAGAGTCCCAAAGAAGTTGGGCTCAGGGAAGCACACACCAAGGAACATCATAATTACATTATCCAAATTAAAGATAAGGAGAGAATGTTAAAAGCAGCGAGAGAAAAGGAGACAGTTACCTACAAAGGAGGTCACATAAGATTATCAGCTGATTTCTCAAAAGAAACCTTGCAGGTGAAGGGGCTGGAAAAAAGTACTCAAAGTCATGAAAGGCAAGGACCTACATTCCAAGATTACTATATCCAGCGAAGCTATCATTTAGAATGGAAAGGCAGATAAAATGCTTCCCAGATAAGATACAGTTAAAGGAGTTCATCATCATCAAGACCTTATTATATGAAATGTTGAAGGGACTTATCTAAGAAAAAGAAGAACATAAAAAATGTGAACAGTAAAATGATAAAAAACTCACAACTATCAACAACCGAACTTAAACAAAACAAAAACAAAAATGAAGGAAGCAAACTAGAATAGGAACAGAATCACAGACATAGAGATCACTCGGAGGATATCAGCAGGGAGGGGGAAGAGGAAGAATGGGGGGAAAAGTACAGGGAATAAGAAGCATAAATGGTAGTTATAAAATAGACAGGGGAGGTTAAGAATAGTATGGGAAATGGAGAAGCCAAAGAACTGATATGTACGACCCAGGGACATGAACTAAGTGGGGGGAATGATGATGGCAGTGGGGGTGAATGGCCGAGGTGAATAAAGGGGAGAAGAAAATGGGACAACTGTAATAGCATAATCAATGAAATATATTAAAATATGTAAAAAATAAATTTAAAAAATCTTAAATTAACTATTTCTAATTGTTCCTTTGCAATGAGCAGTGGTAGAAATAACGACCACTATTATCACTATGGTCTTTTTTAAACAACCTTTTGTATCCAATGAAAAGAAATTGTCGATATTGTTGCTATGGTCTCAATGTTTGTGTCCCTCCAGATTCAGATGTTGAAAACCAAATACCCAAGGAAGGGTGGCCTCCTCATGGGCAGAGGAGAAGCCACATGAGTGAGTGCTGCTCCAGGGAAGATTGGCCAGGGGGGCAGGCAAACAAGACACATTTTATGGTGTTAAGCCACATAAACCTTGAAGCAATGGAAATTAACATCTAAATGAACATTTAAATAACCCCAGCAGGAAACTAGGTTACAGTCCTGGGTACAAGTGATAATGTCTTCTATGACTGTCCAAAATTGTCCTGGAAGAAGTTGAGACTGACTATTGACAATAACCTGCCTTCACTCAGGGAACTTTCTATGTTCTTACCCTTGACTTAAAAGGAGCGTTTTCTGTGTTCTGTTAGGTAGGTACTAGCATACCAGAAGGACCAAGCTTCTCTGAATCCTGATGCATTTATATGTCTCCATTAAGGAAAAATGGCATCAGTTTAGAGAATGGGTGCTCTCAAAGGTTAATGAAGTAAATGAACTTACACAATTAAACTGGCTTGTCAGATGGAATAACAGTACACTCCACAGGGTTTGGGTAGTTTCCTCTTAGACTCTTCCTTCCTCCAGCCCAGGCAACTTAAAGCATAGCAAGTAACCAACTTTTCTCGAGGCACGCCATTTTTCTGAGGGTGCAGAATGTTCTGTTCTTTATCATTTGTGTTCCTTTCTTCCACCTGAAAACAATCTGCTAATCCTTAGCAGGGAGTTTTTTAAAAAGATTTTATTTATTTATTTTTAGAGCAAGGGGAAGGGAAGGAGAAAGGGAGAGAAACATCAATATGTGGTTGCCTCTCATGTGCCCCCTACCGGGGACCTGGCCTGAAACTCAGGCATGTGCCCTGACTGGGAATCGAACGGGCAACCCTTTGGTTTGCAGGCCAGTGCTGAGTCCACAGAGCTACAGCAGCCAGGGCAGCAAAGAGTTCTAAGGAGGCAGGTCATTTGGGCTGATGCGAGGTGATGGTCAAGTGGGGTGAGGAGACAATCAATCAGCAGAGCTGCTTGTGAGAGTGAACACAAAGTATACATTCAGATTTTTGGCTCATGTGTTTCTACATCTTTTGGTGCACTCTAGGTTTACTGGAATAACTTTGAAATTAAAAAAAAAAAAACCCAAAAAACTGGAGAGTTAAAGCATATATCATATATAAGGTACTACGTCAATACATGCTGGGACTGAGATCATTTGGGCCCCAGGGAGAAAGGTCTACAAAAAAATTTTTTTGTGAACTTGTTTGTTTGAAGTCGTAAACATGAATACTGTCACCTCTAATTGAAGCAGAAATGCTAAGAGTCAGCTTTCCTCTGTCTTCTCCCAAAGCCACCCTCATGCTATGCATCACTGCCAGCCCCATGGGTTCACCAATTACATTATGGATAATAAGTATATGATTTTAGGCGAACGTGTCCATAGAGACATTCCAGTGATAGACATGGTAATCATTTTTCCACAGGCCAGCAGTGCTGCAGACATTCATTTGCAGGTGGAACCCAGTTGTCTGCTTGCACATGGGCATGCTGAACTGCCCGTCCTAACATTTTCGTTAGTGCATAGTTATGCTTCTGGAATCATCACAGGTACATCGGGAACCTGCTGCTTGCCGGACACTGATTGTGGGTTTGTGATGGTTCATCCTCATGAGAAAACTGAGGCTTGCTTGGCCATTATGAGTACCATATCCTTTCTTTCCATCCACCTCTCCTTGAAGGAAACCTCATGCTTAAAGAGCCAGTAGCCACTAAGCATACCTTTTCCTTTAAAGGAAAGGAACATGGAGTTATAATTAAGGGACCCTTCCCTGCCTCCAGGACTGTTTTATTGCACTTGTAAGACAGTTTTCAGCATACAGGGCACTGTCAGGTACATATTCATATTTTTCAACTTCCATGTATTATTCCAGAGGAAGTTGTGAGATTGTGCTGGGATAAAACATCTGTGCACAGATAAAGCTATGCCCAGGAGCTAGACACTTAAACAAGTCCATGCATTAATTGAGGCAATGCAGTTTAGGGAGAAGTATCAGATTAGCTGCATTTAGCTAAAAGGACAAATGGTTGGTTATAGTTAAAATGCCCAGATGATACAAAGACTTGGGCTTTTCCTGGGAAAACAATAGCAGCCAAATAATGGAATAGTCATTCTACTGCTATCCCTACCAAATAAATCTCCCAAATTTTTATTGCTTTGGAGACATACCTCCTCTTATTCATATTTACATAGGGCAAGTAAAAATGCAGACATGATTGGGAAATCAAGGAGCTGGCTTCCAACAAATGCAATTAAGGTCACAAACAAAACTACACTTAATTATGAAGTTGAACTGTGACATGATCATTCCCTCAGTGTTTTCTGTGTGTCACTTGCCAATCAGAAAATGCCACATCACATTCATCACAGAAACAGGGGACTCTTTGCTCAAAATGAAAATTGTATTTAAGAAACCTTGGCAGTCCTCGGAGTCTGTGGTTCACCCCTAAGTAACGTTGTGCAGTTACATGATTGCACTCCCCTACTGGCATTCCTTGTAAAGTGAAAGCACAGAAAAATCACTGGCAGAAGATGCTGATTAAAGCATAACGCCTAACAAATTTTCCACTGCACTTGAACACAGGTTCATTGCCACAGTTTGCATGGGGAAAGCATTCTCCTTTAGAATATAAATCAGCTTTCCTGAGTTGGAAGTGGCAATGGGAATGGAGAGGAAGCCAGGTTTTTAAAGTAAAATCTTCTTATGTGATAACTGATATTTGCAATTAGTACTATATATTTTTAATTTAAAATATTTCCAAACCATTGAACTCTATGAAAGTTTAATATTTTGCCCAATTTGATTCAGATTTTTAAAAGGAACAAAATATTACAAACACATGTCCCTCTCTTCCCAATGGTAAGCACCATTGTGAATTTGTTTATTTTCATAGGCATGAACTTAAACTAATGTTACATATATATTACACATGTGTATATTGATAATTTACATAGCACTGTTTTTTGTTTTAAACTTTATGTAAGAGGTATCATATGGTATATGCTAACCTGCAATATAATATTTTAAACACTTTCTCATATTGATACAAAGAGATCTAGCTCATTCAGTTTAACTACTGTAAAGCATTATGGATATACCACAAGTATTTATCAATAGTCCTTTAAAGGATAATTATATTGTGTCCAATTTTTCTTTTAGAAACAGTACTGCAATGAACATTACTATACATGTCTTCTTATATGTGTAAGGGAGAGTGTCTCTAGAGTACATAACTAGAAATGGAATTAAGTAGGTTGTCAAGAAAGAATATTATCAACTTTACTAAATCTTGCCTAACAGCTTTCCATGATGGTTAAGAACACCTAACTATGTATGAAAACTATGAAGCTCCCACAAGCATTGGGTAAAAAGTCTTGATTCTCTACAATCCTGTCAACATTTAATACTGTCAGATTTTTATAAATTTTGCCAATATGATAGGTATACACTTTACTGAACACGCATTTATTGACCATACAAACTTCCTTTTCTGTAACTGTCCTTTTTCATTTTTCTATTAAGCTATTACTTTCTTACTAATGTTATTTTATTGATATTTAGCTTTTTATTATGATATGGTATATCATGATAAATGCCTTCTAAATTATGGTATATCATGGTATAAATGCCTTCTTCTAAATTATAGATTCTCTTATGATCAAATTTATTTATCATATGCTATCTTTATTTCAATACTCATTCTTAATTTAATAATATTTAACAATCTTTTGTATGTGTGTGTTTTGTCTTTAATTTTCTTCTCAAAAAGTTTTCATTTTCACTCCGATTTGCCATATGTGAGGAGGATATCCAATTTCATTTTCTTTTTTAGATACAAATAATATTAATTCAGCAATATTTATTAAATTATCCACATTTTCTTTATTTAGTAAGCCATTATCTATTTATCCATCTATCTATCTATTGATCTATCTATCTATCTATCTATATTTCTAGGACCCTCTAATCTATTCTATCTGTTTATATCTTGTAAAAATATAAAAAAAGAAGACTCCTCCCTCCCATCCTTTCTTTTTCTTGAATGTTGTCTCCATTATTTTGAGCCTTTTCTCTTGTTATGAATTTTTAAATAGCATTGCCCCATTAGCCAACAATGCATATTGATATTTTGATTAAATTGCATCGAGTTCATAGGCAAATTTATAAAGAATTACCATGTTCAAATTATTATTTCCTTCCACTATCTACCTTCACTTAAGTAGGTCTTTTACTTCTCGCAATGTTTTTTAAATTCTCCAGGAGGTCTTTAAAATGTTGTTAGATTTATTCTTAGGTATCTTATAGTCCTCGTTGTTGTGAATGAACTTGTATTCTATTATACTTTTTAGTTGAGAATTGGTAGCATGTATAAATGTTAATGATATTTGATACTGATCTTGTACTCACAAATTTGCTGAATTCTCTAATAATTTACACACAGAATCCCTATTTAGAGAGTGGTATTGCCTGAAGATAAAGATTGCTTTTTCTCTTTTTTTCCAAATGTGTACTTGTTACTTCTTTTTTTTTTCCTGGTCCTATTGCATTATATACAACTGCAGGTGCACTTTAAAATAGTAATATGAGTTTTTTTTCTATTATTTCTGTCATCAAAGGGAACGATGATTCCAGAGTGAGATCTTATAATTACTTTCAAGGTTCATGTATCTTAGTAGTATTAACTTATTGGATATTGTAGACTAATCACTGAGTCATGGGAAGATTAGTTTAATTCTTAATAATAATGGAATTGAGTGTTTATTCTTTGAGTTCTCAAATTCCCCAGCTCACTACCGGCCACAGTCCCAGGTGGTCAGCAACCTATCTTTGTCCATCCTTTTATGGAGGCGGGGAGCTCGGCAGCCCTACTCAGCCCCTGACTTTACGCAGTTATCCTAGTTACGGTTCTTTTATGTAGAACCTTTCTAGCCTGCCTGTCCATGTCTAGCAGTGCCTGCTTCCAGGAGTAGAGCAAGCCTAAGCTTCAGCCACGCAGATGGCATTGAGTTTATATTTACTTTGTATAATATCTTGTGAGATTTCCCCCTAGTGTATCTAGAAATGGAATTCACCAGCTTATAGAATAAAATATGTTGAACTGCACTGGATATTGCAATGGAAAGGATTATCTTGTTTTTGAACCTATGTCATTTTTATTTTTATTTCTGCTTGAAACATTTTATCTTTTGGTACTATTTGTTTGCAGTAGAGACTGAAGCAATGTGCCAACTTTCAGAGACATTTTGGCCATAAATATTATCAGTTCTACTTTTAAAATAATTTTCTCGTGTGTAAGAAAAGGTGAGAATCAGAAAGAAATCATACTAGCTGTGTGTCTGTAGAGTAATCCCTAATTTATTAATTGCCTGTGATCACAGATCTCAAGACAAGGAAACGCCTCTTCCAGTTGCCACATGGCTTATTTGTCATTTTTTGAATGCAGATATTAAAGAATTTTTAAAACGGAGCCAATAGAAGTTTATGATTAAAAAAGAAAACAGATATCCTTAAGGAACTTCCAAGTGAGGCAGTGTAGTGAAGGAGTTAAGAGAAGAGCTTCTAGTAACACCACTGAGTTGGATCCTAGGCTCCACCAATTATTAGCTCTTTAAGCCATGGTTTCCTTATTGGTAAAAAGGGACCAGATCTACTCTAAAGGGTCATTATGAAGATTAAACAAAACAAAGTACACATAAAACATTTAGCATAATATCTGGCACATAATGAACACTCAATAAAATTTAGCTGTTATTTAAGTTCACAAAGGTTAACATATTTCCTTTTTACATAGCATATAATTTGACAATAATCTGAAGCCTTTTATTTTCATTACTTTCAATTTGTTCATATCATAAAATTAAGCACATATGCTTTCAGTAATTAGCATGTAGTATAGGATTTCCCAGAGTTTTTAGATAAGAAATAGAAACCATACTTTTAAATAAATTAAAATAGAGAAAATAAAAGTTTATAAAATAATCAAAGTGCAATTAGTTTTGTGTCATTGTTGAGAACTACTTTAAACATTAAGCAAATTATTTGCTTTACACTAGCTGAAGAGAAAAATGAATGATAGACTAGGAATGACAGAAAAGAAAAAAAGTAATTAAACATGAAATATAAAAATCTAAGTTTAAAGACCAAATAAGATTCACTTACTAATATTATAATATTTTAACCTTTTGCTTAGTATACAAGCACACTCCACTCTTTGAAATAACATTTAAACTGGTAAATTCATGGTTTAACCAATATGGTATATTTACCAATTAGTTTTATAGGTACCCATGCAATGCAAACAACAGTATTTAATTTATGTTGTCATGGTGATAGACATCCGTTCATGTCAGGAACTGGCCTTTCTCCATCAAGTGTTTACCGGTTACAAGGTCCACCTCTCTTATCACAGAGCTGAACATAGGGTCAGAGAACCATATTCCTGAATATTGAAATCGATTTAGAGATTTATGCCATGCAAAATGTTTTTTAATCAAACTTACCATTCATTTCTCTCATTGCTTCTGGATTTTGATTCTTGTTGGAGACTTTTCCATTTTTATGTTTAGCATTTAATTGTATTTATTTGTATGATTTATCCTAGTGTCTAATATGTTCAATTTAATCTTTTGTACTATGTGGCTATCTAGTTATCCAATCCCACTTATTAAAAAATTTTCTTCACTAATTTGATGTGCTGCCTTTACCATATATAATATTTCCATATGCATTGAGTATGTTGAAAATGTGTCATTTTTCCTTGAATATTTTAAATATTTTTCATTTTGTTTTGTACCAGTTTTACTGTTATGTGATTAACTGCGATTTTAAAAAATTATGTTGTGGTTTGTAGCATATTTTGAATTGTGATTTAATGTCAGTTTTGAAAGATTCTCAGCCACCATCTTTCCAAATATCGCTCTCCACTCTCCTTTTGGGATTCAGTACACATATTGGAACTCTTAAACCATGTTCCACACATCTTATTCTTTTTTCAGTGTTTTCCAAACATGTCTCTGTTTTAGTTCACAAATTTTCTTTTGATTTATCTTCTAATTTACTAATCCTCTCTTCATCTGTATCTATTCTGATGTTAGACATATTTATCGAGTTCTTTATTTTAGTTACATTTTTAACAACAATTATTGAGATGATATTTACATACTGTGGACAATATCTCTTTTTAGCTTCTCAACCTTACAGTGGGCATTTTTTGCTTAGCTTCAAGGCAGTTGGTGGCACGGCATATTAGGTACACATCTCTGAGTTTCTGTTCTCTCAAGGGTCATGGTTTCTCAGGTCTTCACTGTCTTGGTAGCTAGCTGATGACTCTTGCACACATACATACACAAAACTGTTTCTTTCTCTCCTCATTCTTATTCAGGTTTTTGCTTACTCTGAGCAGGAGAGATGGTATACAACAAGCTGACCCATCATTACAGGATACATTTGCATGCACTTGGATTCATTTCTGGATTCTCTATTCTGTTCCATTAGTCTCTTGTCATGTGCCCAAATCACCCCACTCTAATTATAGAGAACCTCATGACATATTTTTATACTGGTAGAGTGAATGCATGTGGGCACACTTGCACACACATAAACATACACTCACAGAACTCGTATGTTTTCAGTGTGTTATAGCTATACTTTTTTGGTTATTTTTCAAAATAAACTGTAAAATCAAGTTATTTAACTCCAGAAAACAAAAGTGGTATGTATATTAAGAGCAGGTTAATTTGTAAATTTACTTAGGAACAACGTACATCATTGTAGCATTGAGTCCAGTATTGAGTCTATTAAAAAACAATCTAAGTTTCCTCTGTGCCTTCAGGAGATGTTATAACTTTCCTCAGGTGGATGTTACACATTTTGGGGAGGATTTCACTTTGTTTTATTTCTGTTTTAAATAGAGTCTTCTCACCCTGGCCGAGTAGCTCAGTTGGTTAGAGCACTGTCCTAATATGCCAAGGTTGTATGTTTGATCCCCAGTCAGGGCACATGTAGAAATCAACCCATGAATGCACAAATAAGTGGAGCAATGAGTCAGTATTCTCATTCTCTCTCTCAAAAAATTAATAAAATAAAAATGAAAAAAGAATCAGCAAATGAATGCATCAGTAGAACAAATTGATGTCTCTCTCTTCCTTTCTCTCCCCTTTCTTCTCTCTAAAATCAATTAAAAAAATTCAAAATCAAAGTGGCTTCCACTTGAAAAAATAAAATAATGAAAACAAATAGATTTTTCTCCTTCATTTATCCTATAACTGGTTATTGTTCATATATATATGAAGCATATTTACTTTACTTTTGCATATTAATTTTATATTTTGCAAATTTACTGAACTCCTTCATTTTTATAATGGTTTTCCATCAATTATTTTGAGTTTTCCAAAAATATAGTAATATAGTCTACAAATAGAAAAAGGTTTACCATGTATTTTCAAATTCTTATGTTTCTAATTGCTTTCTTGTTTAATTGAACAATATGAGATTTTGGTGGGGATACTAGACATATTTTTTCATTCCTGGCTTACAGTGAAGGGTTTAGAGTATCTCCATTGGGGAAGTTATTGGCTTTTCAGTGAGATGTCATTTTATTATTTTAAGAAAGAATCCATTAATGAAAACTGAGTGATTTTTAAATAAAAATTTATGTTTTAAGCTGTTCCGTGCACATTTTGCCATGTAATATGACTGTCTCAAACAATGTGCTTTTGAATGTCATCTATAATTTGTTTTTATTATGTCTAAAACTCACAAGAAATGTATGTCTATTATGAGGAAAGGAAAGAAAAAGAGAAGACAAACCAGATTACAAAAGGAATTCCTTGACTTTGACTGAGATGTTCTATAGTATTTTGATAGGCCCTTTATACCTCCCCTCTGCTCTGTGATTGGCTAAAATCACAGAACAATGTTAGAATTCACACTTAATGGGTTCAAGACCTATGTATAACACTCTCACTTTATAGTACCCTCTGTGCCCGTTCACATATGTACTCATTCATTCTAAGAAACATCTGTATTTCATAATACAAGTTGAGACCAGGATTTTGCCCTGAGGGTTTACTATCTAACAACGAAATCCATGTAGTTAGTTTTCTAACCAAAATAATGCTTTCTCATTCAAGAGATGCACTTGTGCATCTGCTATTTATTTGGTATGATTCCCCCCTCTGTTACTCACTTCACAGTTTTGGTTAAGGAATATATTGAGTGAAATGAGGAAAATTATGTAGATCAAAACAGTAGGAAGTACTAAGTTGTCATCAAACAGCCAAGTGCTGAGTTTATAAGAGAAAGGTACATAGTTCAATACTCCAGTCACTTTTTGCTAGATCTCCCTAACATTGCCATAATTTTGTTTCTAATAGACAGATTTATTTGACCTATATGAAATCAAAATAATTTATGACACAAGAGTTTAAATAAAATTGACAATATTTAAAAACAAACTATTGACTATGTATATTATACACTATGGCTTAAAAGTTATATGAAATGTAATATTTTAATATAAACCATGAATATCAAGCAAGCACTCAATTTCAAAAAGGACTAGCTACCAGAAAAAAGACAAGATTACAATGGTACTAAAATTCCATATTCTGCTCCAACTGCCTTCTGAACTTTCATTACTTGGTAGATGTGTAAAGTTACCTACTTAACATTATGGCACTCTCAATGCCAAAGTCATGTACAGTGGGGAAAAAAGGCAGGCTAATCATTCCAGTTTTTTTATTCTACCATTCACTAAAAAAGAAACTCAGGTTTTCATGATCAAATGTATTTTGGTTCACTGTTGCCTAGCTTTAGGTTCACAACTTGATAAACCTAAATTTTCAGAAAATGGAGCAATGGAGATAAGAGACTTGAAAGGAACAGAAAGGAAGGAGGAGAAAAAAATTCCTAAAAAAAAGATTTCTTAACAAGATGAACCTATAATGGGGAAATGACTCAGCAAAATCTTTACATTTATTTTTGTAAAATTATTTTTTTACAAGTCCTTACCCTTTTCCCTTCTTGCATTTCTCCATGAGTCGCCTAAACTGTTCCTTTTCAGATTTAACCCTCTATTTTCTCTTCTCTCCTCTCCTTCCAACTCTACAAAAGGTAAAAGCTACCTCCATTCAGTGACTCACATGGGAATGTGGTTTTGCTCATAAGCAAAACTTTTCACAACTTCACTGATCACGGTGTCCCTCTTGAACAGAACGATTTTCCATACTAACTCTCCTCGGCTATGACCACACAGACGGCTCTATACTTTTAAGCTCAACGAAAACACACTGTGAAAATAAACCCAATGAGCTCATCCATAATAATCATGTGCAAATCCACTAACCATATTCACTCCATATACTTCATTGCTTTGAAGTAAATGATCATCTTAGATCCTTTTAGTTATGTCTTACTTTTTTTTTCAGTTTAAGTTAAAAAATGTGTAAAGTGGTGAAACAAAACAAATGTAACAAAACATGTTAGGATGTAATAAGTTTAAAATTAGTAATGAACTTTCATCACTGTAACTTCTGGAAGACACTGAAATTGAAGGGAAAGGTGCTGGGAGACACACAGCTCCTGCATCAGCTGGACATTTACGATAGACCGAGGATGTATACATGCAGGCAGCCAGTAGTTTACAGGGCCTTTTAATATTTTCAGAGAACAGTTAAATGATCCAGTCCCTGAAGATACAGCATTTTTCCCTTCCTCTGCCTAGGAATCTGTTTTGGAAGTCGACTCAATGATTACTACTAGGACATGGAATTTTGATATCCATTTGGTACTGATTTACACCAGTATTTTTAAGGCTGCCAACAAGAAAGTCCAGAATTTCAGGCAGCCAAAATTCCACAAGAGACAACTGTCTTTTATTTTATAGCTTATGAGTTTGGGGCTTAATATGATTTTCCACTAACAAGTTCTGCACCCCCTCCAGAGCGCTAAAGCCAGTGTGTAGATCAGCGAAGTAACACAGAACATATGAGGCAAGTTAATATTAGACGTGAAGGAAAACTATACAAATTATATTGTTTATTTAGGAAAAAACACTCTAGTTGAAAGGGCTGACATATGATTTATTGCGAACACTTAACCAGCATGTTTACATTTTTTACTCTTAACCCCACTTGCAGTATTTGTTTGGTGGTGGTGTGGCGTCGGATACAGTATTAATAAAGTCATCAATTAAAAATCCACTGGCTATTGGTAAGGAATGGCTCCAAATACTTCATGTCTTCTGTTTTTATTAACTGTCTTTTAAAAATGCGGAATCATGTCCAGAAGGAATAATAAATCACAGACAAATAACTTAAGGAAGAGTAGATGGACAACTCTTTTTAGGCATAAGTAAATAAAGAACCTGTTTAATTAAAAACAATCGATGTTCTTGGTTCCTAGAAATAATTCTGTTGCAAAACAAACATCCATATATAATTAGAAAAAAATCAGTATAAAATTCCTTTGTAGGCTCAAAGTAATCTTTTGAAGGAAGTCAAAGAGAATAAATACTGGAAGAAAATAATTAATTTTTTAAGGAAAACCAAGAAGTCTTCTTTCCCAGATGCCATGAAGAAAAGGAGAGACATGCATTGTCCTTTAATATTTGTTTCATGCCTAAATGACAGTTCTCTAGGATTCGAGGCTTGACCAAAAACCTTTATGTTTCATACAATTTCCAATTTGGTTTTATACACTTGTTCTAAATTTAAGAGTCAGCAGAGATATATAATTGATCAAATCAGCACAAAAAGCCTTAGAATTATTTACCTACAAAATTAGATGGCAAACCCAGCACCCTGTAATGTTTTTCATGAAGAGAAATGAGTTATCTCACATAATTTCACAGATGAGGCCTATTGAAAAAAACCACGAAGGAAATATCTCTATAGCAGATACCCACCCACACTAACCACCAAGAAAACCGTACCAGACGCCCTTGAGGATCCTAAACTCTTATTTCAAAGACGGGCCATGCTGCCTACCAAGGATGACTCCCCCGCCATCATCGTCAGGACGTGCTCTGCTTTCCTGGAACGGGTCAGAATTTTGGCTGGATTCCCAGGCTGACCAGAGAGGAGAATATAGCATTAAATGTGAGTACCGCACAACACCACTGTATTTCTGAAACCGTAGCCGTACAAAACAGAGTGGTTTTAACCATGTTGCCGAGCTGCTCCATCTAACATCGGTTAAAGCTAAACATGAACAAATGGAAGAAAGACTTCTGACATCCATTTTCAACTTTTATAGTAGAAATATTTATATAAAAAAACTTCATTTAAAAATATATTGCTAAATAACTCTATAAAATTATTATTAGCTAATAACATAATTTTATCTACATAAACATTTAGAACTGACATTGAGTGGATAAATTATTTCTCACCAAAAGTTACTATATCTAGAAGAAAATAAAATGAAAAAAATCTACAAATCACTTCAAACTTTAATGTCTGTACCCGTACAATGTTATAAGACAGAATATTGAAAGAAGAAAAATCATTATTCTCTTTCTAAAGAAGATCAAGGAAGCCTGTCTTAGGCGACAGTCAACCACATACTTATTGCTTTTATCAACCCTGGCCCTCTGTCAAGAACAGACATTTCTGCCTCATTTAATTGAGAATAATTTTTTGGGGCACAGAGTTACAACAAATTTCATTCTTAATTTCTGATTAAATTTCCAAAAGACACTACATTAAAATTCAAATTGTGGCCAAACTCCACAAGCACGGCCCATGGTGAAAGTGAAGAAATGCATCTCTAACCATGTCAGGTCTATAGAAAATTGCTTCACTTTAACACAAGATTAGCCTTCCAAATTTCTCCTCCATTACTTTCTGTTCTACACTCACTCCTTATTCCATCTTCACTAATTTGGTTTAGATATAGCAGTGCAATCAGCAGTAATGTGACCGAGTGGATCTCACCTGTACTTTGTTTCCATTTATTTTCACATAAACACATTGGCAGTCAGTCAAGTTCACTGTGTCCTTTGGAAATCTAATCACACAGGAAACCAGGTATGACAGAATATATACTACTTAACATATACAAACAAGTCCTGAGAGCAAACCATAATGGTTAAAAAAGGGGGTAACTTCTCATTAAGGCTGACATTTGAGAAACTTAAATGAGGAGGTTCTAAAAACCCTGACTAAACGTATCATTCACTTGTAGATAAAATTAACTCAGTCTTGATGAGAGGAGCTTGCTTAAAAATGTCCTGTTGAATAATTCATGACCAGTGGTGAGCAGGTGCTTGACATCACAATCGTTTTATATTTGAACTTCATCTTCTGCTTTAAGTTCACGGCATGCGTCACTTAGACGGGTTCCTAATGATTCTCCATAGGCCAACAGTGGAGTCACGGCAGGGGTCTGGGTCGTCAACAGGGAAAGAGATGGAGAAAAACTGGGAGCCATGGCTCCTGGCAGAGAATTGGGGTGATGGAGAAGCGGGGAGTGCAGGTATTTCTGCAGGACCTGCTCTGGGGTTATGGCTGGCATTCTTGGTGGAACTGCTTTGATTCCAGGTTGGGCAACTGCTGTTATCAAAGGGGGTGGAAAAACGAAAGATTTCTTTTCTTTGGGAATTCCAGGTTTATGTAAATGTTCGTCCTTTAGTTTTGCGATATCATTAAATACGGAGGCGAGCGGTTGGAACTTGGGTTCCCAACTGAGGAGGTAATCCCAGTGATAGGTGCCTCTCACGTCACGATCAGAGGTTCTCTGTGTTGAAAGGGCTGCACATCTTGTTTCTGGATCACCTGAAACAAAGACAGGCTCTTTCCTGACCTCAGCCAGGATGCCCACTTTTACCTCTCTCTTCTTCAGTGTCTGGGGTAACACATTATTTTGAACGTAGGCTGGGTCACAGCCTTCTCCTCCATCGCCTTCCTCAAATGCGTGGCTGGTTTCTGCTGTTTCAACAGTGGCCACCGCGTCGGTCTCCCCAGACAAGCAGGAGAGCTGGTCTGAGTCCCTTGGGATTCCTGAGTCTGGCACCCTGGACTCCCGGTCACTCAGAGCTGAGCCAGAGTCCTTTCTGTAAGGGTGCTCATTTATCCTCTGGATCTCCTTATCCTCTGCACTCTCTCCTTCCACAGAACAGTGGCCACTGGAGTTGGAGTGCCTGTACAGGTTTACAGCGTCCTTTTCCATGATACTTATTAAACTCAACCATTCTGGCATGGAGTCTGCTGGCACCGTCTCCCTACTGCCGTCATTCGTTGTCTGGAAGGGCTTGAGCAGGCTGGCGTCCCTGCTCAGTCTTATACTAATATCTAAGGATGATGACGCCTTCTTGTCTTCATAATTATTGACTGTGTCTTTTTGTTTGTGTCTTAAAATCAGGACAACTAGAGTGAAGACGAGTAACAGGAACACTAAAAAGGAGACCGTGAGGCTGATGGAGAAGCTGCTAGCTGACAAGGCCAAGTGCATTCCTTCTGAGGAAAAAGACACATTCACGAAAACAGTACAAGAGGCAAACTTGGAGTCCTGTTTGGGGCTATGAGCGATGATTTTCATTTCAATGGTGTCTTCTTTGCTGATATGACTTCTTATTAGGGGAAGGGCTCTGGTCAAATAAATATCTCCATTACTTCTATTTATGGAAAAGAAGAGAGATGGCGCTTCCAGGGAGTAAAGAATGACACCATCGATACCAGCGTCTGCATCTGATGCCTCCACTCTGCCAATCAACTGCCTTACGTTGTTTTCTGGGAGGTTGAAAAAATACTGATCTTGAGTGAAAATGGGTTCAAACTCATCTATCCCTTCAATATCCACCCAAACCACTAAAGAGGCTGCTGAGTCACCTCTGTCTTTTGCCTGAACTGTAAGGCAGTATTTATTGTCATTTTCATAGTCAAGGGTCTGTTTAGCATGAATGTCCCCTGTTAGAGGGTCAATGAGGAAGGGATCATGGTCACGAGGCGCCCCATGTGTGAGAGAACAGGGAGACAAAATAGAATAGGTCAATTCTCCATAAGGACCTGCGTCAAAATCCAAAGCATTTATAGAACATATGGTAGAGAAAACAGGCAGATTTTCAGGAACAACACAGTTTACACTTGGGAACATGAAATGAGGTTCATGGTCATTATCATCTAGGACACCAACAAACACAACTGCAAAAGAAAAATGTTTCTTTTCTTCATCTGAAGCTAGGATAGTTAAAGTGAATTTTATCGTTTCTTCATAATCCAAAGGTTTAGTCAAATAAAGAACACCAGTTCTTTCTTCTAAGTGAAAATGTCCTTTCTCATTTCCAGAAATTATGTTGTAGATGATTTCTGCATGTAAACCCACATCACGGTCACTGGCTGAGACGACAGTGATGTGACTCCCTGGAGGGGTACTTTCCTTGACGTGGGCATGATATTTCAGACTGCTGAATGTAGGTGGATTGTCATTGACATCAAGCACTTCTATGGACACAATGGCTGTGGAACTCAGTGGAGGGCAGCCGTGGTCAGATGCCAGAATGACAAGCTTATGACTGGCAGATGCTTCTCTGTCCAGACTGTGGAGCAGCACCAGATAACCAACTTGCTTATCAGCATATTCGGAATGAATGAGACTAGTTTCCATGAGGAAATTGTTCTGTGAATTACCACCAATGATGGAATATTCAACATGTGTGTTTTCAGGGGTCCAGTCATGGTCAGTGGTTGAAAAGGTGACAAGCGTGCCTCCAATTTGAGCATCTTCACTCAAGCTAAGATTATAATATTCTACTGCAAATTCAGGGGCATAATTGTTCATATCTTGTATTTCTATCTCCACTAAGGTAAGAGCCCTCAGGCCAGGAATTCCACCATCACTGGCTTCAACAAGAATTTGAACCGTTGACTGTTTATCCAGAAGCAATATAGGGTTGTTAGTAAATATCGTGCCTGAAAAACAAGATGTAGCATCTCAAAGTTGTGAAACTACATTTTCATGATCCATTGAGTTAGCAAATATTTATCAAATATTTACTAATTGTTTACTTATTTGTGATATTTATTACTTATTACAACCAAGATTAAGTCCAAATAGAAAATTAAAATTATTATATTTAGACTTTTGTAACACTTAAGAGTTAGACATAAGCCCTGGCTGGTGTGGCTCAGTGGATTGAGTGTCAGCCTGAGAACCAAAGGGTATCTGGTTCAATTCCCAGTCAGGACACATACCTGGGTTGTGGGGCCAGGTCCCCAGTTTGGGGTGTGCAAGAGGCAACCACACATCCATGTTTCTCTCCCTCACTTTCTCCCTCCCTTGCCCTCTCTCTGAAAACAAATAAAATCTTTAAAAAAATAAGAGCTTTTAAAAAAAAGCCAGACATAATATTCATGACATTCACTCTATTAAATATGTGTGCTGCTTGCAGATGATTTTGCCATAAATTTCTCTTACTTTTCTTTTTGTATAGTAAGTTGCTCCATTGCTATTTTTTCAAAGAAAATGTACTCTTATTTGAAAAACATATATCCCATTCTACTACCCATATAGACATGTATAGAGATATTCCAGCATTCATACATTTATTCTGGAAACACTGGTTGACACAATTAAAATAAACGAAAGTTGTAAACATGATAATGCAGAGTTACGACTATTGCTTAAGTACAGAGATGTCTTTCCTAAAGTTCTTGGTTAATTCAGCATATGGATTTCCCCTTACTGATGAAATATATTTAATACAGTAATATTTAATATTGTTTTAAATATAGAAATATGTAATTTTACAACTGTATATATATAACAACATTTTTCTATGAGAAACATGTTTTTTTAAGTGTGGTCACTGAGGAAGAATACAAAATGTCACTTCCATGCCACATTTCAGGTGGGGTCCCACCATGAATGAAACTGAGCTGCTACCCGCTAATGTTGCAGAGATGATCTAATCGCTACCTCACTGCACAGTTTGTCGCCAGCACATGTCAAGGAAAGGGACCACCACCCACCGTCCACATTGTGATTTGCTGTGGCCAGGACAGCAGGTGTCATCCTCTGGGGACAACTACAGACATTAAATATATTTCTATGTTAAAGTAAAAATAAAGAAAGAAATAAATAGTAAGGGGTGTTTGAGAGAGACAGAGAGAGAGAGAGAGGGAGGGAGGAGAAGTAGGCCAAACTGCTGACACATTTATGTCCACACGGCAGCCCTTCATCCACACGTGTGGCAGCAGCATCTCCTTCTCCCCACCACAACACTCCATGGGTGATTCTGTGCCGGCGATTTGTGACTGAGTTCTCCTTTCAAATAGTCCCGAGGTTAAATTTTTAAAAATGGAGATATAATTGACATATAACACAATATTAGTTTCAGGTGTATAACCTAATGACTCCATGTATGTGTATATATTGCAAAATGATCAGTACAATAAGTCTAGTCAATATCCACCATCCCGAGGCTCATGTAAAAATCAGCCCTCACTTAGGAAGTAATGCGTTGATGGGTGTAGGTGGGGACCACGCAATGTGCTGTGTCCCAGGTCGCTCTTGTCTGTAGTGTGCCCTGTTAGTGACAATGCTTTGCTAATGGTTTGTCTTCATCAGATTTAGCTTTAAGGTCTACTCACTGTTCAGCTTTCTCTGCACAATGCTTAGCTGCTCTAATCCGAAATCACTTGCCTGAATGCATTTCACAGCCACAAATGCCTTGCTCTAATGCAAACACAAAGAGCCTCAGAAGGCATCAAATAAACCAGAACACCGCAATGTGCTTTACTTAGTAAAGATGCCCAAATACTTTTCTTCTTTTTCTTTTGGTCCTTATTGAATGTATGATGCTATTACTGAACTTTTTGTACTAGGCTTCAATACTAGCTTCCAAATTCCAGTAACATGAAGTCCTCAGAACTAAATCAATCTGCTCAACTTTCAACTTTATTTGCTCTGTTTGAGGCCTGGGAGGACCACCTGAACCGTGCTTGGTTGGACTGATGGACTGGCTGTTCACTATATGGGACCTCGGAACTTCTGAGCCATTACCAGCATTTAATCAATTCCTTTTACTTCCCAGCCACAGAGATGCCAGAGAAGAGAAACAACACTGGGACTTGGTACCACAGCGTTTGACATGAGGAGAAATAAGATGGCGGTGTCTATAATACCAGGGATAGGGGTATTTGAGGAGGATATAATAAATAATGCTTTGAAAAGGGTTATTTCAGGTTTCCACCCTGTAACTCAAACCTATGAACACTGAAACCACCATAAATAACTCACCATTCATAGGATCAATTGAGAATTCCTTACAAGATGAAAGAATTCTGTATGAAATGTAGTCGTTGCTTTCTAAGTCAGTGGCTACCACCGTTAGCACAGAGTCCCCGGCAGGCACCGACTCTGGAATGGTGACCTGTGGGACAAAGAGAGAGAGATGGACTTTGTGCTTAAAGGCTATAGATATTTTCATGGGTGGGCCCAAAACCTGAGACCATTTTATTTATTTTGTTTATGGAAAATACCCAGTGAACCTGACTTTACTAAGCATGCTTATATAGATAGCTGACATATTAAGAAGATTATATAGTGGTCCAAGATTTCAGAAAAAAATATTTTAAAAATTAATTGCTTCAATTTTTATTACAAAAAATTTCCTCTAAATTATTTCTGTGTGGTAGCAGATAGTTAATACATTCACCAATATACATTATTACGTATTTTCATTATGCAATTTAGCAAGCCTTCACAGAAGCTCATTACTCAGGTTACTTTCCCTTCTGTGTGTACACAGAAACCTTGCAGGAGTTACAGTCAGGAGTCCTAGAGGCCATTTCCAAGTACTTAGTTGAATGTTAGCATTGTTTTTACTTCTGTCAACATATAAAAACTGAAGTTCCCATGTTATATACTGTTGTTCACACTTTGTTTCTTCGAACTACTCATCAATATTCCAAAATATTCTAAAAATATGCCTAGGAAAGGAAACACTTTCCCAAATCCGATAATTCACACACCTTATTGTCTCATCTGTGACTCTGAAAATGAGAAGCAAGTTCCAATTGCTACAAACAACTGGACTCCAATCCCTGAAACCTGGAAGAATGATGACATAGCTTCACATGATGACATATGATCCATACTTAAGAAACTGCATAGTGTGTTATGTTCAATGTCACATGTACTTCTATCCTCCATGATATTAGATGTAAACCCTCAGCATCAACATAAGCACTCCACAAGTGACTGCTCTATGTCTAAATTAGTCTGCCCACAATGGTAGGCTTTCTCACATGGGCCATGTCTCAGCATCTCTTTGAGCTGTTTACCTGGTAAGAATCTTGAGAAAATACTGGTGGATTATCGTTGACGTCCAACACACGGACGACGAGCACTCCCTCTGTGTGGTGCACTGAATCAGAAATTTGGATAAGCAGCTCATATTCAGTAGCTTCTTCAAAATCCAACGCTTTCACCAGCACCACTACTCCAGTGTTCTGATCAATAGCAAACTTGGTTCCAGGATTACTCTCTTTTGCGAAACTGAAGATGAAAGCTGAATTCAGATCCACATCATGAACTGATATCCGAGTCACAATTACACCAGGCAAAGAATCTGAAATAATCATGACCAATGTCAGTCTCCATTAAAATTCATCCTTTGAAATACTTTCCTTTAATAGTTCAATCCAAGCATTTAAAAAAAATTTAAGTCCAACATGATTTGCTGTTTCTTGGCATCACTTCTCACTCAAAGCTCATTATAAACCAAACAAAAACTTTGAAGAATTTATAAGCCCAATAAAAGTGAAAATTTACCACTGAGTAGGGAATTGAGGAGGTAGGGTATATTCAATTTTTATATTACATTTTTCATTGTATGTTTACAACGCAATTCCAGGACCAAGAAACATTCTAAGCCACTTACTTGTGCTATATATTTTCTGTATCTAAATCATATATTCATAGGGGATATGAGTGGTAAGAAGGCTATTACTCAAAACATTAATATAAACAAACGATATTGAAAAGTAGGGAAGATTGAAATGAACATGCTTGGATACTGAAGTTAGAAATAGATATAATAATTGGTTCCTTGTACTTATCTTGCAAAATTATTTCTTTTGGAGTGACACACACATTGCTTCCTTCCCTTAAAATATGACTCTCAAAGTTATCAATGCTATAGAAAGGCAAAGTGTACATTGTGCCAGTTATAAAGACAACATTTTCAATATTATTAACCCTCAAATCACAAAATAGATGACATGCTAAATGCCTCACACACTGTATGCGTTCTGTAGCCTAAACTGCCATTTGCAGGGACTTTGTTTTTAAGCTTACATGTATGGTACAGGTAGAAAGAAGATGCCAAGGTATTGAGAATAATTCCATTGTACATAAGACTCATAATTTCACATTTCAAGCTTGAACGTTCTTGACGTGCACCAACCACGCCTTACCCCAATCAATATGTTTCAGTTTATGTTGTTTGTTCTTATGATATATTTGTACTGGGCACTGTTGCATTTTGATGTTAATTCATGCACTTTAGTACCTTCAGTAAAAGCACATGAAAATATATCAAGCAAAACTTGTAGCAAGCAAGACTGAAGACTTTTTTTATTAATAGAATATTTTGGCATATTTAGACTATGTGTAGATATCCCTATATATAAAAATTTCTGAAATACATCCCTCTGTGAATGGTGATGGTTATAATTTGTTTAGAAAAGGTACATATAATGTTAAGAACATGTTAGGAATAAGTTTGGTATTAAGAGGGAAAGGAGCCCTGGCTGGTGTGGCTCAGCAGATTGAGTGCCAGCCTACAAACCAAATAGTCACGGGTTCGATTCCCAGTCGGGGCATGTGCCCGGGTTGTAGGCCAGGTCTCCAGTAGGGGGTGTGCAAGAGGCAACCATACATTGCTGTTTTTCTCCCTCTCTTCCCTTCTCTCTAAAAATAAATAAATAAATAAATAAATAAATAAATAAATAAATAAAGAGTGAAAGGAGAGAGGCAAGTGAGGGACCATATTATTTGCAAGTGTAACTATAAAGAGTTGGGTGGGTTTTACCACTGGGGCCATTGACCACAAGCAACTTTGGGATTCATGTCCTTGGAGTCATCCGGTAATCCAGAGGCCCAAACAATTAACATTAATCAGCATATCACATAAAATTTGGTACTTGCAGCCTTTACCACTAATGTGGTAAATTTTGTCTGTAGATAATGAAGTTTAGTTTACACTAGAGGAAAATGATGACTTTGTATGATGAACATCTATTTCCCTTCACTTATTACTTGTCATTAGTATATGGCAAAGACTGACAAAGCTCGCAGTCTAAGATCGCTTCTTCTCAGAGAAGCTTTAGGATGATTATCAGTCAATCAAATACGCTTCTTCACACAGTAAGTTTCATTCTTATGAAATGTCTGAACACAAAGAAAAACCCATGTGAAATGGTGGTGTGAGCATGGGGAACTGCCTTCCTGCTGATCTGAATGCAACTCCCAGCTTTAACATTGAACTTCTTTGACATTTGATTAATTAGCTTTTGACCATCTGGGCTCTATTCTGTAAAATGAAGATGAAAACTATCTATGTTGCATGTTGTTGAGTATTAGTACTCATATTTAATACAGCACCTGGCTGAAAATATGGCAGATGATACCATACAAGTTCATCAAAACCCCTATTCCAAATTGCCACACTTACCTTCTGCAATTTCCACTGCTTCAAGGGGAAGAAAAGCTGGGGCATTGTCGTTTACATCAGTCACCTGTATCTTGACCACACTAGTACCAGAAAGCCTGGGCATCCCTTTATCTGTGGCCTGCACAATCAAGCTGGTTTGGAAAAGAATCAAAGAATGTTATTCATCATCCAAATAAGAAAAACCACATAAATATCAAATTTCCAGTTGAAAATTTAAAAATGAGCTGACTAACTACATTTATTTCTTCTCCTGGCTTTTTTCTGAATGGTATCATTTAAAATTTATTTCATAAGAACAGTAACCTGAAATTTATTTACTTATTTTTGACATGTTTAGAAAAGCAAATCCAGCAAGCCACCAGGGGTCATGAGGCATTTATGTCAAAAACAAGGCACCATTTCTAGGAGACTGACCATCAAATTCAGTCCCTTCTTACTAAGAACAACCTAATTGTACAAACACCATGATCTGTTTTTTGGATAAATAGATTCTCTGTATTCTGCCACATATGGCCTGTACATTGCTACATATTTTTATTTTACTGTATCAACAAAAGATAGAGCCACTAAACGATTGCTTTATATTGATATATTTTTCAGACCCAAATTGCAAAACAATAAAAATTGTAGAATTAAGAGAAGAAATTGCCATAATTAGTACACATACAAAAAGCACATGATTGGCTAGGACTATAAAGTAGACATAAAAGTCCATGATCTGAAAGAATTCACACGCAGTGATTCAATCTCTCTTGGATGATGGTACAACTAACTTCCCCAGCAATCAAGTTAGAAGCATTACTAGTGTTTTCAACTTCTCCTGTTCTGTCACCACCCTTGCAACACCCAACTATTTATGAGTCTCATAAACTTTGCCTCCTGAGTATCACTTAAAATCTCATTCATTTCTACCTTCAGAGCTTCAGGAAGGCTGATCAACCATCCTGCTTTACCAAGGACTAAAGCGTTTTCTGGGACATAAGACTGTCAGAATTTTTAAAAACTAGAACAGTCCTAACCAAACCAGAACAAGTTGGTTCTGTAGCCTCATCATTTTTACCTGGAATGGTGTGTATCCATTATGGCCTTTCTCACTTGGAGTCCTTGTTTACTCACTGATCTCTCTACAAGTCCTATCTGCTCCTATTCAACCCCCATGTTGCAACTCAATTCTCTGTCCAAAATCCTGATATGAAAACCTGACTCCCTATTTAAAAACTTTCCTTGGCTCTCCATGCCTGCAAGAGGCAGTACTAGCCTTGAACATATGCACATAACCTTCTAGGATCTGGCTTCTGCCTGGATCCCAGTCCCTACATGCTCCTGGTCTTTCAAAGTTCACACATTCAGTAAACTTTCACTGACCTTTCATTTGATTTGGATGTCCACTCTCTGTCTCATGGCACCCTGTACATTCTTCTGCCATAACATACATCAGCCTTTGTTCTTAATGATTTACTAGCAAGTCTCTTCCATAAGCTGTTGGAGGGCTGGTGGGCTACCTTATTTGTTTTTCTTTAGTATATGTTGAGTACTGGTCTCTCAAGATTTGTCCATGATTATAAATGTATTATATCAGAGAGGCAGGATTAAAGCCCAGCTCTTGGTTGACTGGAAAGCTTGTGCTCCACTATATATGTGATCCTCCTTTAACCTGCCTCTCTTCCTATGTGTATATCACTCCTTAATGCATAATCATCAGCTTATTTTTCACTTTCCTCTAAAGACTGGGAGGTCCAGGAGGGTAGCTGAGGGATAAAGGGAGTTGTCAGTCAGAAATGATCTTTATTTCAGAGGTGGTATTAATCTTAGCCAGCTCTTAATGCTACCACTTAAGAAACTGAGTCTTGGAAGTTGACATACGTTTTCTTTCTTTTCCATTGTTAGCTTATCTGATAAGTCTTCTTTCTTTCCAACTTTAAATTTAAAAATGATGTAAAATAAGCATCAACTCTTTCTTGGTTTAAATTCCACTTAATAGCAAATGGTTACTCTTTATCCAGTATTCATGAGGTACACAGGCTGCCTTCAACACTATCAATGTTGGGACATCAGTACAATAACAACTTCAGTTTCACACTTCTGGAGCCCAGAACTAATTCCATGTGGAAAGTTTGTTTTGTTAGTATGAACATAAGTCAGGTACATATGGAAATACTTTACTAAAAATAATACATTCACAATGTTCTCTTCCCCTGCTGCCTGCCCTTCCCCAGTGTCATACTAAAGTCTCGGCCAAGACATCAAAGTTATGTCTTATTCTTCCACTCTAGCCATAACCACCCTTATTTTCACAACATTACAACTTCAGGGGTTCTATGGAATGCCTATGTCAGGTTAAAAAAAAGTGGGTCTCTTTTATATGGAGAAAAATATATGATTCAGTTTCAAAATAAAAGGACAAGTAAAAGGTTTCTCAGTGGATTAAAAAAAAATGAAAAATTATAAAGGCAGATCCACTGAGATTCTACACATAGAATGACCTTAAGTTTCTTATGAGGGCTCCTGGGCAGTCTTTGTGCGACTGTTGGTTGTAGGCAGCCCACTGGCTCCATGTCTTAGAACTGCTTCCCTGATGAATGTCATCAACAGACACTACAGATGAGTCTGCTCAGACTTAGAACAGGTTCATTGTAGTCCTGAGCAGTTTCCTGCTGCCCTATCCAGGGGAAACTTTTGCCATGTTAAAGTTTAAATGAGGCCTAGATCAGGTAGGATCTTTGCCGACCACTTTAACAAATACTAAAGAATTAGTATGGGACTTTTCGAAACTCTCTCTCAACAGTATCTTAAATGTCTACCAACAGTGAGTTGTTCCTTCTGAAATTCTAAAAAAAGATAAATAAAACAACAGAGATATCAGCCACTATCAGAAACACCTATGAAAAGAAGAGCAATGACTTCTGGTTACATCTACACAGTTCTATCTCCTCTTCTCCCTGAGATTCTACTATAATGATAGCAAAAGAATTTAAAATATGTATGTCCATAAAGCTAAAAAGAAATGAGAGAAGATATTAGTGGGTGGGGTGGGTGAGAAGTGTTAACAGATTTCAGAAAAATGCAAGCAGATTAAGAAGTGGCTACTCATGAGTGGGTCAGAGGAAACTACAGATGAAAACGCATTTGAAGAGAGATCAGGATGAGTGAAAAACAGATTTGCTCCCATTTATCCAAAGAGAAGCTCAAGGCAGGGCAAACAGTGAGGTGAGAAAGAGCTAAAAAACAGCTGGAAGATTATTTTAAACTCAAAATACAGAACAATCAGGTCCCCTTGCCCATCGCTCTTCACTGCCAGGCAAAAGAATTCCTGATGATCGAACTCAGAATAAGTAATATTGAGGGATTATGCCTGGAGAAATGAAAGCCCCTCCAAAGGGAAAAAACTCTTTCTATACTGTCATTTGTATGTCATCCTGGAAAGTAGTCCACTCCCTCCCTGCTTCATTCAAAGGAAAGCGTGTTGGTCAGTGAGCTCTCTGGCCCGCTCAGAGATTCGCGAAGCTTTGGTACCGTCTCTCTCAGAACCAAGGGTCACCAGTGACTCACGGAAAGCCTCCAGGATGAAAAAGACAGTGCAAAACTGGCAAAAAGAAGACATGAACCCCAGAGAAACAGAGAACATGCAAGTACAAAAGAAAATGCAAAAACGATTCTGATAATTCTAACTAATGTCCTTGGAGAGGTATCAGAAGATGATGCGTGCATAAATCAAGAACGAGATGCCACGGAAAAGCTCAAATTCAAGGAAGAACTTTTGGAGATAAAAATATAAACAATATCTGAAAACTTTTTTTAACTGGAACAAAAAAATGTTTGGAAGGTTAAAATTAAGGCATTCTCCCTGAAAAATAAAACAAAAATAACCCAATACACAAAACAAGAAATGGAAAGTAGGAAATGAAATATTGACAAAAGATGGTCCAGGCAGTCCAACAATTGACTGAATACAGTCCAGGGAAAAAAAAAGAGTGCAAAGTAAGAAAAGAAAACATAACAAAGCAATGACAACAACAAAAACTGAAGAGGTAATTATCAATGAAATAATATCAGAAAATAGAAAGATTTCTCCTTCTGAAAAGAGCACACCAACTACTCAGCATAAGGAAATACCCACATCACAGTATATAATCACTAAATTTCTAAACATCAGGGATAAAGAAAACAACCTGAGAATCCCCACAGAGAAGGAAAAGACAAATCATTTACAAAATATACAATCACCATGGCACCCGGCTCCTCAACAGGAACACCCAGTTTAAAAAGATAACAGAACAATACTTTCAATTTTTTTTTAAAAATTCAACTTCCGTACCACCCATTGTATAAATCACATGTGAGAGTAGAATAAAGGCATGTTTAGATCTGCAAGAACTCAGAGAATTTACTTCCCTGGCAGTTTTTCCTACAAAGCTACTGGAAAAGAACACTAGGAGGAAGACATGGGATCTGTAGCCTGGGCTCAGCTCAGCAGAGCAGCGGAGCAAAGTGAAGCTTTGCGGAAGGCCTGAAAGCCCATGCAGACAGACGGTCAGCGCTAGACCGGGAGGGCAGAGAGCAGCAGGACAGGTCTCGGGGAGCAACAGGGGCTTTACAGAACATTTGACAGGAGAGGCGTCTGGCGGGGAAAGATGGGTGGGCATGACAGAGCTACTGGAGCACTGACAAGGAATGAAGGCCAAGGATGTAGCGAATCCGGTGAGCAAACAGGAAAGGGAAAAGTTCCATTAACTTTGGAACAAGGAGCATAGGAAAGGGAATATGGGTAAGACATGGCTCTGAAGGAAACATTTATCGAATCATATAATGTGAACACTGATTATTAATAAGATGAAAACCAATGAATGAATATGTAGAGAATTGGATATAAAAAGGTCAAAATATTAAATGCATATCTATTATAACAGGAAGTTGAGAGATAATGTTTAAAATTATAAATTGAGACATATTGGTATTTCTAATAATGGAGAAAAGCAGTCAAACATGTCAGTCTCCAGGTGATGCCATGGTGGCTGCCTTTCATCTCAGTCTGTTGGTAAACTCTATGCTACTGCTTGATTTTAAAAAGCATATTTCTTTGATAACAATAAAAATCTTGGCCCTGAAGTGTCACAAGGCTCCCAGGACTATCCAATCATCAATCTGAATAGGGATGATAAATCTTGTCAGTTATCAGTCAAGCAGTGGAAATGCTTTCAAATGATTCAAGTCCCATTTTTGCACGCTCATTCCTAGACTTGTGTTAGTTCACAACTACAAGCTGGAACTTATGTTATTATTATTATTTTAAATTTCTAAAGTATTTTTATGCTTTATAAAATACAGGTGTGTACTTCTAAGAAGCATTCACATGATACAAAAGGAAGTCCTACTATGACCACTCACACTGACCGCTCTCAATTCTATCATTTACTAGCTACGTAATTTTGGCAGATGTTACCTCTTTGAACTTCAGTTTCCTTCTTCTGTAAATCTTAAGTCTATTATGGGAATTCAACACATAATACAGGTGCTCCATAAATTATTGTGATTATTAATACACTTCCTGCCATGGATTATAAGTGAACTCAGTTTTTGAGCTCCCTGAAAACAAGAACTATTTCATACATCTTTATATCCCAAGCTCAGTAAACAGTTTTTAAAATTCAGAAATACCAGTCAGACAGAACTTGAGGTCTGTTTTATAATTTGTCATCATCTTTCTACTGAGTTTTCTTACATGTGGCTTAATATGAGGACTAAAAATTATTTAATTTTTATTTAATGCATTTATATTGAATACAACCATAAGTGACAATATTGTTTTCCCCCCTCATTTTATATTGTAAAACAGAGGACTAGAATTAAGAATATTTTTCTTAATTAGACAAAATAACAATAGTCCAAAAGTAAAGTTAAAAGCTAAATGATTCCTTATCCAAAGCTTTCACTAAAGGGATAGCAGGCTAGGGGGAAATCATCCTATAGTTCCCACTGCCTTAAATATTAGGTAAAGCACTTAAATGTAAGATAAAGAGGAAGTGAAGCCACAGGAAGAAGGAGAGGATCCCAGCTGGAGACTCTGTGTGTGTGTGTGTGTGTGTGTGTTTGTGTGTGTATCTCTCTGTGATTGTATGTGTTGAGTTCAACTTCTCTGGGTCCTCCCAGCCTTGAGTTAAATTCTTCTTGGGGAACAGGGGAAGGACACTCTTAAATACTGGAACTGAGTTAAATGTCAGGAACTCTGAGACTATGACGCACATAGGAAAAATTGGAAGGAGTTAGATTTAATGCTAATTAGGCCCGTTGAGTAAGAGGGACACTGTAGCAGAAATCTATGATCGGGAAAGACTTAGTTCCTGGAACACAGCAGACCTTAAATAACCTCTGAATGTGTAATCACTCAGGTGGCGACTAGGCTGAGATTTACCTGTAGTCACCTATGGAAAGAGAAAAAAAGCTTAGTGCTTAAAGTTACTATAGAAACCAAGTGGCAGGAATCGGTTTTAACACACAATCAGTTTTAATATATTTATACAATGAGCCTGATAAAGATTGATGACAAAATGTTATCAAAAAATCCTACTAGTTAACACAGGGTAAGGTCTTAAGTTTCTAAAAATACTTTTGAAGTATATTAAACAAAAAGAATGAAGCACTTTAACTTTTAGAGTTGGGAAGTTTTTCAGAGATTAGTGAATCCAATCCTCTCAGTAATGGACCCATTTTAATCAGCTCTCTGCCCACCCACAGGGGTATCCTGCACTCTCCTCATAAAACCCGAATGTAGTGGAGCCTAGGGGTCTATTGACACCTAGGTCTTTTGTGGACCTCCCCCCGCCACCCCAAATAGAAGGTCAGCTCTGTGGCACGTGCAGTGGAGACAGTGTGACCCAGAATCCAAATACCTGGCCGCAAGTCCATGAAGGAACAGTAAATGGGTTTGTGACCCCAAGCAATCCACTGTGTGTCTGTTGACTTCTCAGTGAATAAGAAATTGCCCAACTTGGCCTCCTTGGGAGGTGACTGGGAGGATTAAAGGATGTGCAAGGCCTTTTGGAAGAAGATGCAGAAATAGGACAACGACATGAAGCACAATAAAATAAGAAATAAGAAAGTCAAGCATCTCTTTGACCCCCAGGTTCCTCACATGACCCCGTCTCCAGAGTCAAACAAGGTTAACAGTTTCTTCCATTTCCTGAAGTCTTTCTGATCATGTGGGTATGCTTTTGCTCAAACACCCTGCTGAGGGTGTATGGACACTAGGGTGCTCCTTGTTATCTCGTCCATGTAGTCACACATCCTAGTGCTCTATCCTCATTAGCACATACAGCTGTACCTCTTCCTCTTTGAAAATCAGTTTTGTTGTATTCCACAGAAGACTTGGCCCTCATTCTTAAAGGAGACCCCATTCACAGCCATGTTAGGTTCCCTCATCTTTTTCTTTTACAGACTGAGTTGCCATTAATGTCTCTGTACATATGGCTAGACTTTTGTAGCGCTGACATTTTAAATACCTAGAGACTTGTAACACCATTATTCTCCCTTTTATGGAGTTGTGTATAAGGCTGGCATATCTTGGACTCTAGACCAAAAAGAAAATGTTTAATGTTCTGTGGGTACTTTCAATGAGATCATTTCTATTAGAACTCAGCTTTGCAATGAGGGTCCTGGTGACAGGGTTATAATTTTGCACACAAAAGGAAAATAAAGACTTAAAAAGAACAATGTCGTTCGGTCTTCACTGTTTTCAAAACAATAAGAACAAATGTTTGCAGAGTGCTCAGATGTTCAATAGACATTTTACAAATACTGATTTTTTTAAAGTCTCCCATTTGGTTCTCAATGGCATCATAAATTTGTGAAATCTTAGAACTAGAAGGAACCTTAAAGTTCTAGTCTAATCACTTTTCCAAAACTTCAGATACTTTCTAAGACCCAGTATCCAAAGGGTGATCATATATTGGATCAAAGGGAAAACACATTTTACAATTAAGTTTATATTAAAGGAAGCCAAGCTCAAAGCAACAATAATGTTGTCAGAAACAAAGCAGATCCCTGATCAAATGGATGTGGACCTGAGACAAACCTGTAGGAGTTGGTCAACTCGTAATCCAGAGTCCCACTTGCTGTCACCAGGCCACTCTGTGCGTCAATCTGGAACGCTGGTCCTTGGTTGCCAGGGAGAATGGAGTACTCGATGAGGCCATTCAATCCACTGTCCAGGTCAGTAGCAAAAACCTGTGAGGGAGAGATTCTTGCATGAGATAAAGGTTTATTCTGCAACGCGAGTTTTGTCAGTTTTTCAAAAAATGTATTATGAAAGAATCACAGATTGTCAAATACATTTAAAAATGATGATCAAAGAAATACCAACAAGCCACTGTATAGGGAACCTGTCCATGTGGTATGGGAAATGTAGCCCAGCCCGATTCGGAAAACTGGCGGGGAGCAAGGTTGGCACACAGGACCCACACTCACAGATAGGTTCTCCCATGGGGAATCAGGCCTGCATTGTACCTGGGCTGCTATGGGGTTTGCTTTTGCTAAATCTCCCTTACCCCGAATTGAGGCAGCAAATGCTTACTGCATACCTTTAAAGTAACTTCCTAGAATCTGAGCTAAACCTCCCAAGTATGGAGTGTAACCAGTTCAACCACTTTTTCCTTTGCATTTGCACATATCCTTTTTCTTTGTAGTAATTAGCAACATCCTCTCCTTTGTTTTATGTAAAAGGTAGCCATCTGAAGCGAACCTGTGCATAGTAAATGAGGACCATCCTCTATGTAATGTACCTAGAAAAACAATAAAAGCCTGTCTAGGCAGGGGTCGGGGCCCTCTCTCTCACTTAGAGAGCGACCATGCCGTCCCTTTTTCTCCACAGGACGTCTATAGGCCATGTGAATTTGTTCGTCGCAGTCACAACACAGAGACCCCGCAGGCCACGGTCTGCACTACTGAAGCTTACATGTCACTTTACAGTGGATAATGGGTAGGAACAAGTCTGTGTACTCATTCAAAGGATTTCCAAGTAAGTTTCAGTAGGAGTCATACATGTTTACAATTTTTACAATTGTAAAAAAGCTACAATTTTAGGCAAGAGGAAAACATAGTTTAAAAAAATCTAGTTTGCTTGAATAAAAAATTTCCAGTACCATATGTGGATTCAGTCTAGCACCAGAAAGGGAAAGAAATGATAGAGGAAACCTCCACATAGTGAGTGATAATCTGTCATTTGCTTTTTTTATTTACTGCTTAAAGTATTGCCTGTAAAGGAAACATACTTGCACTTTTTAATATTATATTGAGAGTCTCTTTCTAAAAGGATCTTTAAAAAGATAAAACAAAGTTGATTTAATGCTAACCAATTTACCCCCTGATCATTCACATGACAAGTTATCAAAGTAGTATTGAGGACAAAAGTTATCCATTGGTTTCCATGGAGATGTGTTATTTAGTCTACATTACATTTTGATCACAAAACCATTAGTGAATTCAAGATCTTGTTTATGAACAAGTTGACCGATGAATTTATATTCTTTATTTTTATACTCTATGCCATCCAGGTGGAGAGACTACCAAGGGGAGTGGGACTTAGAGCCACAGCCACGCTGCCTGGTGAACAGATTCTCTCCCGGGACTTGTAGGCGAGGCCTGAGAACAGCGCATCTGTTCCCTTCACACACGAAGCACCTGCACGTCTCAGACTCGGGCAGCGCATCCACGTATCTGCGCCTCAGCTCACGCTCGCCTGGCGGCAGCTCCTCCTGGAAACACCTCCATGCGCTTTAAGACCTGGTGCAAATGTCCTTCTTCTGTGAAGCCCTATGCTTTCCACCAGGAAGAGTTTGCGTCCCCTCCTTTCTCTCAACACATTAAATGCACACTTGTATTGTGACATTAATTATGTGCATTTAAATTATATATTTACATTTCTGATTTCCCCACTAAATTATATGCATTTATAAAACGAGTTGTTTTTGTGCCCCTCTAGATTCCCTGCTAGGGTTCAAGTCCCCAGAGTAGGCAGGTGGGCACGAATTGGATGCTAAATAAACAGAGGAAGACAAGAGAACTCAGAAACGCCAAACTTCCTTTAACCCAATGTTTCATTCATCCACCAAACACTGGACATGCCTTGCAAAGATTTAAACTTTAATTTATGTGCCCGAAAAAAGACCTGACATATTTTGATGGACATTGATTCATGATAATCCACATACATGCATGCACAAAACATGCTTCAGTTACCTGTATGATGGGAGCATTGTAGAACTGGCCTTCGGACACCGGTACTTGGTAAACGCTTTGCCCAAAGTGTGGAAAATTATCATTCACATCTTGTATCAAAACAGCTACTTTGCTGTAGGCCCTGTGCCCACTACTTTCAGCTGAAACCACAAGTTGTACTTCTTTTCTGACTTCAAAATCAAGAAACTTGGGTTCTTTCACAGTGAGTTCTCCTATTTTTATTCCCGGGAAGAAAGAAAGACATGAAGTTGATTATTGAAAAAGTCTCAAATCACCTGTGTTCACAGGCTCGCCTGTCCCTCAAAGCCCCCTGTTGGCTGGTCTCTCTCCTCTACTGACTGGGGACATTGTGAGAAAGAGTTGAGGGCATGCAGATGTTTGCAAGGAATATAGGAGGCAAAAAAGCTGTAAAATATCTGAAATCCGGGCGCTGTCTCTTAAATCCTCTCTCTCCCTATTTGGTCCACCACCATGTCTGGGAAATCTCCCTCTCACGCATCTCTTGAATCCACCTCTCTCCACCTTTACTGCTCTGGCCCTCCTCCAAGCCACTGGCATTTCCCATCTTGTCCCCTGCATCAGCCACTTACCTGGTCTCCCCAGCAACCCAGTTTCCAGTCTGAATTAAATAATAAAAATGACATTGTCCTTGCCCTGTGGAAAACTCTTCCATTGCTTTCCATAACTATCACAATGAATTTCATCATTTTTTACCTCCCCCACCTCAGAAGTCCCATCACGTCACTCTGCCTTGGGCATAACACTCATAAATGTCCTCTCGAAGGTTCATTCCAGACTTGCCCTGTAGGTTCTTCCATCTGCCACAAACAGTCCATACTTCTGTGCCCCCTTAGAGACCTTTCCTGACCTCCCGCCCCCATACCATCACTGTCCGCCCCCAGCAGACCCTCCCAAACAGCTGCTGTACTTGGTTCAACTGCTTCAGTCCAGTTACTCCTCATGATTCAGAAGTCCTGCAAAAGGTGAGGATGGTTTCCTGTCTCTTACACCATCCTCTCCCCGGTACCTACCTCGGGGTCTGGCACACATAAGGCACCCAATCACATTTGTCACACCCTTGTATGAAAAGCATAGCCAGGCTAGAGGAAGTAACCCTTGGGGGTTGTGCCATGTTCAAGTTGCTCTCCCAATTTAAGGAAATTCCTCCCATGACATCATTTCTTTCTTTGGTTTCTACTCTATCCTTTCCACCTCCTTTCAACCGATTTCTTATTGAATGTATTGTTATTATTCTTTTTATTGTTATGAATACTTGGCTCTCACTGTCAGAGATTCTGTCGAATAAGGATCTGCCGAATGAGCATCGATCTGGAGTTCAAGAAACCTGAAACCAAGCACAGATCCTAGACCTGGCTACTTAATTTAGGTCAATTACCTGGCTCCACCGCCAGTAACTCTGTGACCTGCAGTCAGTTATTCAGGTTCTACAGAGCCCAGGCTCCTTTTGGGCAAAATGGGGATATTCATAATGACTTCATAAGGTCGCTGTGAAAGGTAATACAGTGCATGCTTAGAATGTTTCTTTGAAGTCGGATGGTGTAGATTCCAGTGTTGTACCTACATCTCTCTTCCCCTCTATCACCAGTTGTAGATTTACTATCTTCATATAAGGTCTGTATTTAGAAAGAGAAAATTTAATAGCCGCAGACTGTTGGGAAATTTTACATTCTGGTGAAGGAACCTGTTTCTGGATCTGTGGTCTGGAAGTCCGAGTTCTTAGGCTCTCTTTGAACCAGTCTCCCTAGGCAACCAACCCACCCAAGAAATGTTCTCACTCTGGTATTAAGTAAGTTTGGGGGGATTTTATAGCTTCTGTTCTGTTACTAAGAGAAATTAAATATTTATATTCTATATGAAGAACTCATTATACTACCAAATTTAAAGTTTTGTAAAATCACTTTCATTTACTGTCAACAGATTTAATTACCAGTTTAGAAGTAAAACCAAATTACTTTTACAAACCACAGTCTGATGTTAGCAACACCCCTGACAAAATTTAGGATACATCTAACTATTGGCAGCTAGAGAATCATTAAGCTGCATATTGATGAGCAGGTAATGAAGGAAGCTGGTCTCGAGAAACCTCCATGAAAGAAGGGCAGAGCCTGCACCCCCAAATGGCAGAGGAGCCCCAGTCTGAGGTGGGTCCAAAGCTCTCATCTGGAGCTCTGTCTCCACCAAGCAGGGCGCTCAGCTTACTATCATGCGCTCTTGCTGCCAGTGAAGGGAAATGCAATTGAAATGCAATACTAAATTGCCAGTGTCACTGAGTAGAAAGTGTGCCAATTACAGTGCAGATCAAAGTGGGGTTTTTAATAAAAGGCTTGTGTTTAGGCTTTGATAATTGGAATTTTGAACTTGGAATGGATCTGCAGCTCTAATGCTTTCCTTGCTTGGTTTTTATTTTTGGCATAATAATTGGCATATGCTGTGAAAGTTATGCAAGTGGAAAAGACAATAACCAGTCTGTGAGATAATTCGCGGCTGGCGCACCTACCAGATCCACATTTTGCCTTGGATGATACACGCACATTTTTCTCAGAGACATCAAGGACTTACTGTCACCGGTGAGATGAAAGTACTCCTGGGCTCTGACTGATAGTATGGGCAGAAGACCATGTCTTCCTTAGACTAAGGCCTCCCAGCCCCAAATTCATGTTCATTCTCATATGTTGGAGTGCCAGTTACACAACAACTTGAGAATGAAACTGTAGTAATCTTTTCCTTCTGATGCATGTACACATATTGCTTTTGTCCAAGTTATGAAATACACATCAAAATGAGGTTAAGAGTTTTCAAATGCTAAACGTTTGATAGCATGCTCAGGTTTTTTCAGTCGGTTACAAACTGTGCACATGCATCCTGTACACACAGCCAAAGCAGAATGTGACCAATATTTATGTTATCCCAAAGCCTTTAAACTCTCTCCTGTTAAAGCTATATCCTTGAAACATTGAAAGTTTGATCATTTTTGTTTTATGTCAATCGACCAAATAATGAAATGAATACTACCATCTGTTATTGACATACACAAGGTTAGTCAAACTCCAGAATTCATGCTGGCTTAGACAGTAAATAGTAGATATTTTTAAGCTAAAGTGACAGGATGTTTGGATAAAAAAGTAAACTTTTGGTTTGTGTCTATGGAACACAGAGCAGACTCTGGCACAGATGGACAGAAAACACGGTGCCCATCACAAATCCATCTAATCATAACTTATTCAACCAATAACTGATAGAATGGCTTTCTCCCATTTTTTACCACTAAGAAAAGTGACCACAACTTAAACTCCATTGATTTGCCATACATACTAGTTTTCTATTTTAACTGGTATACAGGGTAAAGAACATATACTCATAAAATCTTTAGATAGGAGTTTAATGATTGATTGGGCAGAAGTGGTATAAAATATAAATTTGATGTCATTCTTAATGATTTTTAAAAATGTTTCATGACAGCAATATGATAAAGTATATATTGAAATTATTTTCATGAAAAAAACAACTGAAATGCTTAGTAAATCGTGTGTGTGTGCTGAAATGCATTATTGAGTTGACACAGTAGTAGGGAATCCTCAGAGGACAAAAAATAAATGAAAATAGTCATCTGAGAAGGTAAATGAGCGCTAAAATCCTATTTTTGTTGAAAGGATTTCTGACACAGCTTCTTCCTTTGAGATTCATCTCTGATAGCTCCACAAGGTGTGCAGAAACAAGGGAAGAAGCCTGAACTCACTAAAGCTGAAGGTCTAACAAGGAAAAGGAAAATGAAGCTATGAACCTGAAAGCTCCAAATGCACCAAAAGAGTGATCAATATTTAAAAAGAAATTAAACATAGATGCACAGAATCTTGCTCTTCTTGACCTTGGTGTTGACTGGCAGGGAGAAAAGAAAGTGTCTGCCAATAATTCATTAGATTAAGCATGAATGTATGGTGACCAAACTATCACAGCTATATATTTTTAAAAACCCTCAATAATTAGACTTAAGGTAAGCGTTGCTTGGTGATATATCCAGGTGATTTGCAGAGGGGAAAGAAAATCCTGTCTAAAGGGAAGAAATTCAACCCAGTCTTTGAAGATCCTCATGAACAAAACAAAACAAAAATCTTTCTAGGACAATGAGTGGTTCATAGTCAAGCCCAAAAGACACAGGGAAAAGAGGCATCATGAAGGAGAGCTAGCAAATCCACAGAGAGCAAAATACATCCTCAGATGCTTCAGATGCTGGAATTATTGGTGACAGAATATGTCATTATCATATATGCTTACATATATAAAAAATGAGCTCAGAAACATGAACAAGAAGTAAGAGATTATGTTTTTGAAAGACCAGGAAGAGTTGATGAAGAACACACAAGAACTTCTGGAAGTAAAAAACATAGTAGTCCCCTAAACTGAAAAGAGACAGAGATGAAAAATATGAAAAGGAGATGTAGGAGAGAATGGTACTGCCCAATGTTTGTCCAACTGTGGCTCTAAAAAATATGAATAAATCATATTTAGATCAAAAGCTTACTTGTTAATGCAATAATCAGAAACCAGAAGACAGTAGGATAATATCTTTAAAATGATGAAATTAACTGTGAACCTAGAATTCTAAGCCCAGAAAAAAATATCTTTCAAAAACAAAGACTATATAAAGTCATTTTTAGATGATCAAAATCTGAGAAAAGTTACTATAATAGACCCTCACTAAAGGATATGTTTCAGGGAGAAAGGAAATGATACTAGAGAAAAGTCTGAGACATAAGAGAACAGTTAGCAAAGAGAGTAACAAAGAAGTGGGTAAGTCTATTCAAAATATTAATAATGCCTAATTTGAAAGGGCTAAAATAGTGGTCAACAAAAGCCTATAAATTAAAAAAGAGATATTTGGAGCTAAAGATTTCAGAATTTCTTGCATCATTCAGGAGCAAGATATTAATTAATGTTAGACTTTAGTTATATATATTACAATAGCTAAGCTAACCATTAAAAGAAGAGAAATAGCTATATAACTTCCAACAAACACAGGGGAAAATAGTCATTTTCAGACAATGATTGTATATGTTGACTATACAGAAAGAGATCTAAATTAATAAGTTTACAAGTTTGCTAGACACAAAATTAAAATATGAAACCAATTTCAAATATGTACACCAGCACTTTAGAAAAAGCATCTTTCCATTTACTTTAGCAAGAAAAAGAATAAAGTGTTTAGGCTAAATCTAACAAAAAATATGCAAGCCTACTACAGAAAACGATGAAAACTTTATTAAAATATATTAAAGAAAAATATTGGTGTGATTTTCTATATTATCCCTGGTTTTGAAGATAATACTATAAAGATATATTTTCCCCAAACTGAAATTTGTATTAATACAATTTAAAGGAGCATCCCAACAACCTAAATGCCCACCGATGAATGAAGGATAAAGGAAATGCGGTGCACACCTGCAATAGCACATCATTCAGTGCTAACGAAGAAGAAAGTCCTGTCATGTGGGCCAGCATGAATGAACCTTGAGGACATCATGGGAAGTGAAATCAGCCAGTCATGGAAAGATGAATATTGCATGATTCCACTTCTGTGGGGCATCCAAAGTAGGCAAGCTCATTGAAGCAGGGAGCAGCAAGGTGGCTCCAGGGGCTGGGGGGCATGGAATGGGACGTTGTTGTCCGATGGGCATGAACTCTCAGTTATGCGAGATGAGTCAGTTCCAGAGACCGGCTGTACCACTTTATGCCTGGCGGTAATGAAACTGTTCACATACTTAAAAATGTGAGTGGGTAGATCTCACATTCAATATTCTCACCACAATTAAAAAGGAGAAAAGTAAATTTTAAAAAGGAAATTTTTAGTAGATGATGATTATCTACAATGCACAGCTATGTAGGGCTTTCTGAGATTTGAAAGGAGGACATTGTGGCCTGATGATGAAGTTACTTCAGTTCTGGGTTGGAGTGACCTGATTTGTTTTGACATTTTCTTTGTTAATTTGGGTGAGGATTCACCTGAAATCAAGTGTGCATGCCATGGTTATGTGGGCTATATGCATGAAGATATAGACAGCTGCATATCACCCCAAAATTTATGAATAAACCTCCTTTCCTTGGGAAAAAATCCCAATGGGTGTGTGTGTAAAATTTCACAAGTGAAATCAGTCCTTTATATTAGAGCAAAGAGTCAATAACAGCTAATATACTCATGAAAAAAATATGAAGATGGGGTGAATATTGGGGGGGAGGTGGCAGCTTCTCTGATATGAAGACTTATTATAAAGCCAATGCAATGGAGTGTGGGGTCAGTGTGTGGGTACACAAGAAATGAATGAAAAAGAATGACGGCCCAGTAAAAAGTCATGGAAACCTGATCTGTGACAATGGTGAAACTGCAGATCACAGGAGGAGGTTAATGCCATTTGGAACAATTGGCAATCTCATTGAAAAAAAATGAAAGAAAGAAAAGATAAAACATTATCCCTAACTCAACTCTAGATATCCTAAAGATATAAATAAGCTTTAATAAAGCTATTGAAGACATTTTCCTAATTATAGGAAAGCTATAAAATTTAAAAAGACAGTGTGAAAATATTTTTATGAGTTCATGGAAAGGAAGAGTTTCTTAAACAACTTACAAAGAGACTGATTAATTCTAACTCATTAAAATCATAACATGCCATGAAGACAGTGAAAGGTAAGTCACAAACAGTAAAAAAAGTTTGCATCAAAAACAAGGGAAAAATACTTTTTCCTAACAAAATATATTTAAAATCCATACACTTCAGAAAGAGAACACAGACAACCCACTAGAAAATTAGGCAAAAGATATCGATATGAAATTCACAGAGGGAAAGCAGAAATGCTCAATAAACTATAAAAAATGGCTCAAATTCATTAGTAATAGGGGAAATGCAAATAAAAAGCACAGTGAGATACCATCTCACACCCACCAGGTTGGTGGAATGTAAAGTGGGACAAACCACTTCACAGAACAATCTTGCACTATCTACGTAGCTGAAGAATTCATCCTCCAAGGCATATGCCCAGCGTAGACTCTGGGCCTAAAGAACTAACTCCCTACCTGTGCACCAGGTGTTCCTAACAGGACTTGTCATTATATCCTCAGACAGGAAAACCTCTGCCCATCAATAGCAGGACGGATAAATAGGTTGTGATACAGACTTACAGCAGAACATCAGAAAGAAGTGAAGATGAAAGGACCCCAACTACACATTAACATGAATGACCCTAACTTTGAATTAAAAATTCTAATCCTATAGAATACAAGAATATGAATCCATTTATATAAAATTTAGAAAAAAGCAAAATTCAAGTGTAACATGTAGGCATGTATTTACTATAAGTCACAAGGGAGTGATTCCTCTGCAGCAGGACGCTGGTCAGCCTGAAGCAGCAGAGGGGAAGGACGCCATTAGAGAGAGGCACCAAGGGAGTGCTGGTGACAATGGCTGTGTTCAAGTCTATAACCTCGGCAGCAGATACATGCCATTCTTTGGGATTTCTCTTAAATGTGTACAACAGGGTTTGTGCACTACAAGTCAGAGTAGAAATGTTGAGCGAAAGAATCAAGTCACAGCGCAGCACACTAGGCGTGATTCAGTTCTGGGGTTTAAATCAAGGTAAAACTGAATCACATATTGTTTAGGGATTCAAACACAGTGGGAAAATTATAAAGAAAAAATAAAGGCAAGTATCAAGACCGGATCAGATTACTGATCACTGATTTCCTCTGGGGAGAAAGAAGAGAGATGTGAGAGGGATGCTCGGGGTATTTCGAGGCTCTCGTACTAATAATGTCTCATCTCGGATAATGGGCACAAGTAGGTAGGTTTTTATTTTACTATTGCCTATTACAGAGTTTACTATTGCCTGTTACTATGTCTTAACATATCATCTTATAGCTATTGCACAATGAAATCTTGAAATAAATTTCAACATAAATAAATAACTACTTAAATTGAAAAAGATAGTTTTCTGTGGATATTTTATCTTCATTTTAATGAAATACTCTAGAAAAACACAAGGCCAACTGTGGGCCATGCCAGGAGTGAGAGAGAAGAAAGATTTGGGTAGCCTGGGGAAATATGAAAGCTCTGCTCTCCTTCTTCCACAAAGTACTAATCTCAGCTGTTTTCCCAGAACCCGCAGGCACCTGGCACCTGGACTGCTTTCCCAGGCACCTGGACTGCTTGCTGGATATTTAAGGTTGGTGATGCTTGTAATGGCCCCCTTGCCAACTGGCTTCCTGTACCACCCTTTAACCAAATGATGAGATGAAGAGATGAAGACTCCTAGCGGGCCACTTCAGAGAGCTCCTGAACAAGGGCTATGTGAATTGGAAAGTCATACCACTAATCTGGACGAGGAACCATTTGCTTAAAAAATTACCCCCTCTCAATTCTTCCCATGTGCATGCAGTACAGATTAAATAAGGCAGTTCTATGGTAATATAGAAATTATTGAAAACATTCTTCCTGAGGGTTGACAATGAAGCTGTAGATATGTATCTGCTACGTAGTTGTTAGTCAAAAAAATATGTTTCAAATAATCAATTGGTATTCATTTAAAACACAATAATGGTCTTGTTAAAACTAAATTTAATACATGCTGTATTTGGAAGTAATTTCTTTACCACTGCATAGAAACCTTTCCAGCTGTCATTGCATTGTTGACATTCAGTGGCGAACTGAAGTGATCTGATGAAAAGACTAGACATGTGTGCTTATTTTCAATTCAATGTCAATATTAATGATCTCCGTACTATAGCTCCAGTTCTCCCAAGTAGATGGGTGAATTTTAAGTAGGAACCAATTTATCTCAAAAATTAGAAAAGTAGAATAGGAGCTGTCTAATTTGGAAATGTGAAGAATAGAATTCTTAGCAAGAACATGTAAACAAACACTTCTTGATTTTCCACAATTTCCCATCTGCTACCATAAAAACTTTCTTGTTTATCTTTTAAATTATTTACCTACAACAATTTGTACCTTTCAAATTTTGAGCTTCCTTTGGAGAAGTATTTCTTATTAATAACATTAATGAAGCAGGACGTAAAATTGTCATTGGGTAGAGAAGACTTACCTGAGTCGGGGCACAGGGAAAAAACTCCATCTTCATTTCCACTAAAAATCGAATATTTAATGCCATCTCGAATTGAGTTGGGAGCAAAAGCTTTTACAGTCACGATAGAAGTACCTGTAAAAATGAGGTAGAGAAAAATTTTTAGAAAAAGAAAATTTCAGGGGGAAACAAAAGCAAACACTGGGCACTTATTTGCCGCCTACATTTTCACATGGTCTCTCATTCAATGCTTACTTATTGAGTCCCTTCAATAAGCTGATCTCATGCTAGCTTCTGGGGAGAGAGCGACAAACAAGATGTAAAAGATTCTGTCCCTGTGGTGGTTAGTAACTGATGAGGGGACACAGATAACAGCCATTAAATAAATACACAATCAAGGTCGATTTTGTATTTGCTAAGTTCCTTGGAAAGAAATAAACAAGGTTACAGAAAACACTTCGGTTGCCAGGAAACAGATATTCCTTTGGAGAGTTCTTAGAGGAATGACCTTCCAGTTGACCCCTGAAGCATAAGAATCCATCAAAAGAATGAGAAGAAAAGGATTCTAGGGGAAGAACAGCAACTGCTAAAACCCCGGGCTGGGAAAGGGCTTGGTTTGGCAAAACAGTGAGTAGGAGGAATGGAAGAGGTGGAAGGTAAAGGTAGCCTCTAGTCAGGCAGGGATCACATTTTATTCTAAGTGCAGTGGGAAGTCATGGGCACACTTTAAGGAATGGAGTAAAAGAATAGGATTTACTTTTTCTTTTTTTAAAGATTTTTTAAATTTACTTTTAGAAAGAGGGGAAAGGAGGGAGGAGAGGGAGAAAAACATCAGTGTGCGAGAAATACATTGTTCAGTTGCCTCCCACACGCTCCCCACTGGGGGCCTGGCCCACAACCCAGGCATGTGCCATGACTGGGAATTGAACCAGTGACTTTTCATTTTGCAGGCCAGTGCTCAATCCACTGAGCCACACCAGCTAGGGCATTTACTTTTAAAAGATACTGTTCTGAGTGCTATGTAGAGAACAAAGAGGGGTAAGAATAGAGCAGAGAGACCAATTAAGGTTACACTGCAATAGTCCAAGCAAGAGACAATAAGCTATGATTGTGGGAGAAGAAATGAAAAGAACGGGACAGAGTAAAGACATATTTTGACATACTTCCTTGAACAGTAAGTGGAATGTGGGAAAGGAGGTAATAGAAGTATGAATATTAGAAATCTTCCCTCAACCAGTTTCCAGTATGGTTGCAGGTAAAAGCAACTTAAGTAGAGGGTAACTGAGTTATTAATTGCATTATATCAGTTCATTCAAGGACTGTTAAGGTACTACTGCAGGAGTAGTTGAGAGAACTTGAAGAAAAAAAAACTAACTGAGTTAGGTGTTGGAATTACAAGGAAAGAAGAAAATCATTCAGGTTATAGGGAACAGACTGGTTACCAGCATGGAGGAAGAAACAGCAAGTACTGATGGTGGCTGGTGTGATCAGAACTGGCACTTCCCTGGGAGGGTCCCCGGGAACCCATCGGGCCCCGAGTTAGCACTTCATTGTCTTCATTTGTAGTGGCCTCTGCCCTTCACTGTGCGCCTTTGCTTTGCTTCCTGCCCTGGTCGCCCCTTTGCCTCCCTCCTATGACTACCTGTCCTGTTTTTAAAAATATTTTTAACTTAATAAACTTTATTAAATTAAGCTTTATATACAACATACACATATTTTAAGTAAACAGTTCTATGAGGCTTGACAACTCTGCACTCCTGGGTCACCACCACCATAATCAAGGTTAGAAAATGTCCACCAGTCCAAAAGTTCCCTCATGCTCTTTTAGAGTCAATTTTCTCCACTTGGGCCCCAGGTAATTCCTGATCTGCACTCTGTAATTCTAGGTGAGTTCTGCAAATAAACAGTGGCTGTCTCCTTTTGTTTAGCATGCCTTGAGAATCAAGCATGCTGTTCTGTGTATCAAAAGTTTGTTCCTTTGCACACAGTAAATGTTTAGGAAGTATGGGGAAATGGAGGTATTAGAGAGGAAAGAGAAGACGCAAGGGGGCAGGTGGTCACTAAAGTATCCTAGCCTGAGAGATTAGGAAGATGCTTCTCTGCCTGCAGGTCCCTTCTAAACCAACAGCATCTTTTTAAATCACTCAATGCTATGATACCACGTCTGGTCATGGGAATTGCAGTAGTTAAAAAACAGCAGTTATTGAAGACCACTGCTGGCCATCCTGATTGAGTCTTACTATGCTGGCCCCGGGGAATAGGCTCGAAACCCCTCCTGATGGGGGTCAAGGTAACAATGATCCCTAAACTAAGCCAAATGGGTCTGTCTTTTATTTCTAGATACTCAAAGTGTTTCATTAAGAAGAAGAGAGGGAGGATAAGCTGGAATGGACAATATTTTCCCAGGAGCCTTTTCAATACTTAATGCCCAAAGAAACATGCAGTGAGTGCTATAGATACTACAGGAAACAAGGATGTGCAATTGTCTGCAAAACTGAAAGTTCGGTGGAAAAGGCATAAACAGAATTTGCTATGGGGAAAGAATGGAATGCCAAAATGTGATTTATTATTCTCTTTAAAACATCATGCTTAACATAAACTGTGACAAAGTTTATACATCATTTATTGGGTTTCCAAAGCATCGCTCTTTTGAAGGCAGTTATGAAATCATTTAGTGACAAAGTCTTTTTAACCAATCGTGACGGAATCCAGTTACCGCACACGTTCATTATAATCTGAGCCTCATTTTCTTGCATTTCAGAAGACGCATCGTGAATATCAAAGTGTCTTACGTTTTGGGTAGGAACGTTCTTCACAGCAGGGCACGTTTTATCTTCAGCACTCAGCCGCAGTGCTGTGCTGCCTGATACAATTCGTGTTTTACACACAGGAAATTTTATTTCCAGTGGCTTGTCATATGTTCTTAAGAATGGCAGAAAGAAGAAAAGCAGCTACGCAGGCAAGATGTACAGTCTTGCTGACGGCCTTTTTTTCGGGGGTTAGGATGCTCATTACAAGTCCAGTTAGGGAAGAAAAGGTGGAGACCGCGCACATGCAGAGGAACAGAACTGCAAATAAGAACCACGTATGGCCGCTTCCGTAACAGGAACAAGCCTGGTTTTATTGCACATAAACGTTCATAATATCAATGAAATTGTAGAGCAAAAACAGTTTCATTCAATGAAAATATTTCAATAGATGCTAAAGTCAGCAAAGAGCTGCAAATATTTATATAGTTTCTTTGTCTGACAAAGTTTAAACCCGAGGCAGGCTGACAAACAGGAAATAAGTAAAGGGCCTTGAATCCTTCTGGGCCTTGACTTGCTATTTACATTTTATTTTATTTTTTTTTATTTTTTTTAGATTTTATTTATTTATTTTTAGAGAGTGGAAGGGAAGGAGAAAGAGAGGGAGAAACATCAGTGTGTGGTTGCCGCTTGCGTGGCCCCTACTGGGGACCTGGCCTGTAGCCTAGGCATGTGCCCTGACTGGGAATCGAACTGGCGACTCTTTGGTTCGCAGCCCACACTCAATCCGCTGAGCTACACCAGTCAGGGCTTTTATTTTTTTTCACATTTTAAATAAAAGCTTGTCTTTGGGCACCAAGATGAAACTTACAATTACTTCTCAATTCACATCAAGGTAGAAATGGTAAAATATAACACCAACACTGTACCTTCGATTACTATACTGTAAGTAAAACATAAAGAAGAATTTATTTTTTATACTTTCAGGCTTTTAAAAATTTCACTTCATGTCTAACTTTGCATCAAGAAATATGATATATGTAATGTTCCTGGGGTTTTTTTCTTCTTCACAAAAACACTTTAAAAACTAATGCCACCTATAGCAGCAGTAAACTATCCACTTAAAAGCAGAAATATAACCAGAGACATTGAAATTAAGAACAATCTGACAGTAACCACAGGGGAAGTGGGAAGGGATAATGGAGGGAAAGGGGGAAGGATTTTCAGGAACAACTATAAAGGACACATGGACAAAACCAAGGGGGGATGGAAGCAGAGGAGGGAGGTGGAGATGGCTGGGGTCAGGGGGAGTGGTGGGGAGTAAATGCAGATAACTGTAATTGAACAACAATCAAATAAATTTTTAAAAGCAGAATTCTCTAAATATTAATACTCTGTGATAAAGAAATCATAGACATGGAAATATTTAGGTAAAATATTATGAAAATATTTTATTATGAGTTGTCCAAGAGTAAATAATTCTGGAGTTTTATTTTTGGTATTTCTAAGCAATGCAAGCATTTTATTAAAAAAAATTAATGATTGACTTGAGAGAAACAGATTTTCAAACATTTGGATGATTTTAAATTATCTCTTATCTCCTAAATGTCTAGCCACTGAAGTGCTAAACTTAGTTCAATCATTTAAGAAGAAAAGTTGGGAGTGACATTAGTACGATGGCTGAATAGAAAAAAGTCTTAGAACTCACCCCTGATAGAGACACCACATTAACAACAACAACTGACTCTACCTGTCCTGGCCCCTGCCAGGGCTCTATCTGGGTCCTGGTCACTTATCACGTGCGTTACCACAGGCCCCTCCGCACTTGTCTTGCTCCCCTTCAGACACCTTTCAGAAGGCCTCCAAAGTAATCTTCTACAAAATAAAATTTGTTTGGTCCCTTTTTTGCTAATGTAAAGGCCATCAGTGTGTCCCTGTTCCAACTTGCCACTGGAAAGTTCACGAGAACTTCTGTCCACCTATTCCAGAGGGCTTGCTGTGCAGGATGGTAAACTCTGCACCTCTGAGAGAGCTATTTGCCCTGCCTGGGACTCAGTAGTACCTGCCCCACCATTTTTGTGCCTGGTTGTATTCTCATTTGGGCGTATCGCTTTTGTTGTTGTCAAAGTATAGTGGTTAAATGGTGAAATGATTTCAACAAACGTTTGGTGAACACCTAGTAGGAGCGAGCTTTTTCTGCCTCTGCCATCCACAGCAGGGAGCTTCTCCCAGCTCTTTCTGGCTGCACATTCATCTCCACCTCTTACATTTACAATCATTGATAATCATGTTGGCAAATGCCTTAGAGATTAGTAAGTGCTTATTTAATTCATCGTAACTGTCTTGTTAGAGAAGAGATGAAATAGATGTTCAAGGTATTTTACAAGACAGACCACTTGTTTCCTATATCTTTCAAAAACTGAATATGGAGTGTGCAGTATTGAGTACACAGTCAACATTAATAGGAAGTATGATAGGGAAGGATAGAAAAATGAGGGACACCTCAAGAACAGAGATATGAGTATCTTTAAGAGTTAAAAATGAAGGAAGCAGAGGTATAGTTTTGCACAGAACAATTTAAGGTGTGCAAAAAGTTTTTAAATTTTTTTTCATGATTTTATCTAATATTTTTATGAACTTCAACCTGATAAACAATAATAAAAAAACTGACCATCTTAAACATACTATTTAAGGTCATCCCAGTCTCTTCCCCTTAAACAGCACTTTTAGATGATTTAGTGTTTTTTGAGAACATGTTGAGTCTTCGAGATTCCCTCCCTCCTGTGCTGCTCCTCTGTAAGATGACATGGGTGGGTGGGCGGGCCGGGGACTTGCAGCGATGAGAGGGGATCTTTGTGTGCTGTCCACTGGCTCTTAGATTCGTCTCCAGGAAAGGAGCCTGCTCAGTCATGTCAACATGTTCAGGTTCAGAACTCTGCCCTGCTCACCCGGCCCTACCGCAGCTGTTCTCAAGACTGCAGACCCTCTGCAGGGTCATCCAACCCTGCATTCAGGCTGTCCACTGCACAGATTTGGGATGGGCTCATCTCATCCACTGCAACAGTGGTCCCCTGGCAGGCTGGCTGGCCTGTACTCTGAGTTCATCTGTGTCCACAATGAGAATGCTGGGAACAAGGAATGTCTTCTAGGCTTTGTGAGAGCCAAACAGGGATGGGGCACTCACTTGTGCCTTCTCTTTACCTAAACATTTACCCATTTTACTCTGCTGTCACTTGTCCTCTAATAGCGTAGGAAGCCGTGTCCTCCCAGAGTTGCAAGGCATCCTTTGCTGTTAGCTTTGCCCTCAGTCTATCTCAGTGGCTGCCTCCAGGATTACAGCTTCAGGAAAGGGAGGGGATAGTAAGCGCCTGCTGACTACTTGTTTCCTACACCTTTTCTCCCTTGTCCACCCACACTCCCCAGGAACTAGAAGAGATGGGTTTTCCTTTCTTTCCATGTGGCAGACTTCCTTATGAACGATCTTTGTTTGTAGTAGGAACACCTATTTTATTTGTCAAAGGCACAACATTTCTTCTTTACCTTTTTGATGTAATTATCCTGATGCTATACAAAACAAGTGGATGCCTTTGCAGAACAGATGGAAGGCCTTATTTAGAGACAATAGAGAAAAGGGTGGAAATATAGTTCAAAAATACAAACCCTAAGGAGGAGAACAAAGTTGGAAGGCTGACACTACACAACTTTAGGAATTACTGTACAGCTACAGTGATCAAGACAGTGCAGTTGGTGAAAGAACAGACAAATATACCAGTGGAACCAAAGAGAGAGTCCAGAAACAGACCCACATAAACAGTCGACTGGTCTTTGACAAAAGAGCAAAGGCAATACAATGAGGCAAAGATAGTCTTTTCAACAAATGGTGCTGGAAAATCTGAGTATTCACAACCAAAAAAAAATAAATCTAGATACTGACTTTATACCCTTTACAGAAATTAACTCAAAATGAATCATAGGTCTAAATGCAAAACAAAACACTACAAAACTCCTATAAGATAACATAGGAGAAAACCTAGATAAGCTTGGGTTTGATGGTGATTTTTTTAGGTATGATATGAAAGGCATAATCCATGACAAAAATAATCAATAAGCTGTATTTCATTAAAATTTAAAACTTTTGCTCTGAGAAAGACAATGTCAAGAGGATAAGAAGACAAGCCACAGACTGAGAGAAAAGTTGAAAAAGATAAAGGACTATTATCTAAGATATAAAGGGAACTCTTAAAATTCAACAAGAAAACACAATAATTTAAAAATGGGCAAAGACCTAAAAGGGCACCTCATCACAGAAGACATACAGAAGGCAAACAGGCATGTGAAAAGATCCTCCTTGTCATATGTCATCAGGGAAATGTAAATTAAAATAACAATGAAATATTATCAAATACACACTTATTGGAATGGCCAACATCCAGAACACTGACAACACAAATTCTGACAAGGATGTGGAGCAAGAAGAACTGTCCTTCACTGTGGTAGGAATGCAAAATGGCACAGTCACTTTGGAAGACTGGTTGGCAGTTTCTTCAGAAAACTAAATGTACTCTTACCATAAGAGCCAGCAATCACTCTCTTTGGAATTTACCCAACAGAGTTGAAAACTTATGTCTACACAAAAACCTGTACATGGATATGTTTCATAGTAGTGATTTTTTATAGTAGCTCTATTCATAATTGCCCAAACTTAGAAGTAGCCAAGATGTCCTTCAGGAGAGGAATGGATAAATAAACTGTGCTATATCCAGACAGTGAAACATTATTCAGTGCTATCAAGCCGTGAAAAGACACAGAGGAACCTTAAATGCATATTATGAAGTGAAAGAAGCCCATCTGAAAAAATTGCATACAGTATGAATTCCACTATCTGACATGCTGGAAAAGGCACAACTATGGAGACAGATAGAGACAGCACAAAAAGATCAGTGGTTTCCAGGGTTTGGAGCAGAGGTGGTAGAAGGATGAACAGGCAGAGCATGGAGGATTTTTAGGGCAGTGAAACCACTCTGTGTGACACCATAGTGGTGGATCCATGTCATGATACATTTGTCTAAAACCAAGGGTGAAACCGAATGTAAGCTATGGACTTTGGGTGATGGTGACATGTCAGTGTAGGTTCATCCATTGTAACAAATGCACCACTCTTGTGCAGGGTGTTGATAATGGGGGATATACAGGAAATCCCTGTATCTTTCTCTCCACTTTGCTGTGAACCTGAACTTCTCTGGAAAAATTAAGTCTTTAAAAATATATTAATCTTATTATACTACAAAGAAAACATAATGGTTCAGAAAAGAGTTATGCAAAATCACCATAAAGAAACAATCACTCCCAGGGCAGAAGCCTTGACTAAGGTGTTAAGACACTTACAGAAAAAAAATGTATGAATTAGAAGGAAATTGATGAACCATGCAAGTCCAGATGGCTGTGGCGAAATCACAAAATCTCACTAGGTGGTACAGTGTAGGCCCTCTCTGAGGAAAGGGTAACGTAGATCGATGACGTCTAATACATGAATCACAGCTGCTGGAACTGTCAGAATTAGCGAGCACCTTTCTGACTACAATTTGGATCCTTGAATCTTTTTTCCTAAAGAAGAGAAAGCTGGTCATCCTGACATGGCTGCTGTCATTTGCACGGCAGTCATTTTTCTTCATAGGCATAAAAACACGTGAGTTCTGATTTCTACATGTCTCTTTCATATTGGTAGTAAGTCCCAGGCCTGGGGAAAGCATTCCCTGTTTTGTTAATAAAATGAGGTCTTGAGCCAATAGGGCTGAAGTCTAGATGTGGGACTGGGGTTAATTCACAAAGATAAAAACTGCCTTGTGAGGTGCTTTTCTCCTGAGAAAACTTGACCTTGCCTAAAGCCTGCCATTCTCCTTCTATCTCCTCCGGAGCTATCTTAGAGTCACAGGTAAGGTAATGAAATTCAGTGTCCCTGTAAATGGCTAGTTAGATGGACCTCATTCCAATGAATTTCATTCCAAATATGAGACCAGCCTTAAATAACGAAGTAGGAATAACAGATAATGTTTTCTTCCTTCTTTCATTACCATAAAAATTCTGTTCCAAAGTCGTGGATGACACAGAGACACCACTTCCATAGTTATGGGAACTCTGGCACCTTGGAAAGTATAACTCTTCTCTGGTTTGGAGATGAAGTGGAACAAAATGGAATTGCAGGGTTTTCAAAGCTGCAAGTAGTTTCATTGTTGCTATATAATTGTTTAGTAGTAATGGGTTGCTCTGGTGAGGATTTGTACCCGGATAACTTAATAACATTTAACTAAAGATTTAGGATGGAGGGAAGATAACAAAACAGTAAGAAAAGCATTGATTATCACACTGGGATGACCTCATTTAATCCTTACAGCATTTCTGGGAAGTGTTTCTCATCTGCATCAGGAGCAAGAGTGGCTGTCCTAATTGCCGTCACACTCAAGCAGGGGTGTCCAACATTTTGGCACCTCCGGGCCACACTGGAAGAAGAAGGCTTGTCTTGGGCCACACATTAAATACATTTTGACATGTAATCACATAAAAATCTCATAATGTTTTAAGTAAATTGACAATTTTGTGTCAGGCCGCATTCACAGCCGTCCTGAGCTGCATGCTGCCCACGGGCCACGGGTTGGGCACCCCTGTGTCACAGTTCCCATATTCTGTATACATCAGCCAGCCTTTCCAAACATAGGAGTCAGAAATTACTGAACCAATTGCCAAAGGGTGGGAAGATTTCCTCCAAAATACTAAGATCTGACTTTTTTATAATATTAACATATTTTACTAGTTACAATGCCTCCAAGGGTCATCATGTTTTAATTTTATTTCAAGTCTTTTATAACTCTTTAGTCTTAAAGTCTGAGTATTAACTTTTAATCTGGGTATTAACTTTGATACAATTCATCATTTCAATTTTCTCCTCATGGTAATTCAAAGAAATGCACGAAGTTGTGAAGTATCTACACTGGGGACTATGGTTGCTAATACATCATCCTCAGGACAACCAAAACACTGGCAGTAAAACAGAATAAAAGCTGACTTCTAGAGGGCTCATTTCAACTGTTTTAGTGGACTGCAACATCGTGGACAACCAAGTGACTTATTGTTCACTCCCGAAAGATTCAGAGCAGTTAGATTCCCTCTCACCTGGGCTGAAAAGCAGCAGTGGGGAGAGGAAAGCGTGGAGAACCACTCGGACTTCACCTTGTCTCGTCACACCGTTGTACGGCCAGCCTCTCTTATACCCGGCTGGTGCCCCCAAAAAGGACTGCTCCTATGACTCAGTGAACATTTCATGACTGGCTCTCAAAGGGATTTTACTTACCAAAAGGTTGCTTTCAAAATGGAAACTGTTTACTGAACTATATACTGTTTTAAGCAATTGATGTTTTAAGTTTAATGTTAATAGGTGAATGAAAAGTTAATAAAAACTCAAACTTCTTGGCTTTCTAAGAAAAAATGTTAAACAAATATAAATAAATTAGAGTAATTTGTTTTAACTTTTTATTTTCTTAAAATGACATCTAAGTGTTAAAACCAGTTTAGGATGGTGAAAATTTAGGATAATACAAAAATAATTCACTGAGGATGTCAAGTGGTGCTTACTGATAGGATTTTGAGTAACCCACGGAAATTTTAAGCTTCTTCTAGGCATATATTTGTCATTTGAAGATAAAATTAAAATTGTAGGCATATTTGGTAGGGAAATCATTCTGGAAGCTATAAATTCATATTAAATAATTTATATCAAGGCCATTCTAACACTGATCAGTGGATTCACACTCTTTTAAATCCATTGGAATTCAAACACACACAAATCACCTTCTGGTGTCTAGGATATGATCTGGTGGTCTGTAGTGAATTCATTTCCAGACAAAGCTTTGGCCAGCTTGAAAATGTCAATCAATATTTTATGCACCTTGTCATTGTTTTTCACATGATCCCAGGATCTAGAGGTAGTTAGTTGTACCATCAGATTCAACAGCTTTCTTCACTGGCATCATTTCCTTCTCCTTTTTCTCCCTGCTATATGCTGATGCTTTTGGTTGACCTCTCAACTTGGACTTCACATCCTTCACACATGTCATAGTTAGTCTTCAAAGTGAGGTCCCAACCTGCTGCTTTAGATGTCACAAAATGTATACCTACCTGGATATTTATGGATACCATATGCTTGTATTACTGCCAGAAGTATTTCTAGCCTTCCTTATGTACAAGATTTAATAAAAAGAGTGTTAAGTTCTACTGAAAACAAATTTATCCAATAATTCCAAATACAAGAGATCTAAGGACAACTCTGGCCCGAGGTCAAAGAAAACACAATGATGAGGATGGCAGGGTGAAGGCTTCCCATCCACTTATTCATTAGCTTTTCTAGTGGAATCTTAAACAGGAGGCCGAGCATCAGAGATAAGAATGTGATTTGGTCTTCACCATCCTCTACCCTAACTTTTTATCTCATGTTACTCTTACCCATACTGATTAATCCCAACTGTGATGTTTGGCAGTAGATGGAAGGTGTACAGGTTTGATGAGATGCTGCCGGAATGATGGGAAACAGGCTAAAATCGGGGTCATTTCCTGCTAGCAACAGAGTGGGCCTGTGACACAGATGAAGGCACACTGCAAAAGGAAAATTTCCCCTTCCACAGCAGTTTTCATTGGTGTTATTATTAAATCATTTCTGAATTTGACCAGAAGTATTATCATGCTTACTAATCCATAACTTAATTTCATATTGAAACAATTTCTTTGGGGTGTCTTATACATTGCCTTTTATTCAGATTTAATTTTGCAAATTGGTCCTGGGAGAATTGAGAAAGGACAGCTTAACAATTAGGAAATGCCTTAGGTATATTTAGAAATTTCATTCACTAATGTAAAAAATTGTAGTAACAATTTTGGCTTCCATGCTGATTCTTTTGAAGAATAACATATTTAATGTCTGTTGCTCTCAAGATTTATACTGGGTGTGAACATTCACTAGCAGTGGTTGGAAACCCTCTTACGTGAAGGGTATGTGAGTGAACTAGAGAAGGGAATATTATTGCAATTAAAATCCGAAGTCCTCCTGTCCTCTTAGAGGACCTCTCAGTTCTGCTATTTCCCACTGTTCTCCCCCTTGCTCATTTTGCTTGTCATGCAGTCCTCTTTGCTGTTCTCTGAACAAACCAAGTAGGATCCCACTAGCTTTTCTTCTTTTCTGAAATGCTCTGCCCCAAATATAGGAATGGCTACCTCGTCTCTTCGAGTCTTTGCCCAAATGTCACTTGCTCAATGATGTCTGATCTGATCTGCAATCTGTTGCCCCTCCAGCACTCCCTTCTTCTTCTAACCTTGCTCTGCTTTTCCCTCATTCAATGGCTCTTACCACCATCCAATGTATACTATACTTCAGTTATTTATTACGCTGATTGATATTGTCTCTCTATATCTGCTAGAATGTTAGTCTCACAAGAATCAGCAGCATTATATTTTAGTTCACTGATATATGCCAATGAAAAAGTACCTGGCACTTAATTCTCTAAAAAGTGTGTTGAAGAAGAAGATAAAATATCTGAACAGTGATTGTGTATAACAGTGGAGTGCTCCAGAGGGCAGAACTAGGATTTATGGACAGACACAAAGGAGGCAGGTCTGGGTTCAATATATAAATAACTTTCCAAATAAAGGGGCTTTCTAACTTCGACATGCAACAAATCACCTGCAGAGCTTGTTAAAAACAATGGGGTCTGGACCTCAGAGTTCAGCAGAACCTGCAAGAACTAGGAAGTAGAATCTGCAGTGGGAGAGGACGGTCATAGATCACTGGTTTTATACTCAAGTTCAAGAACCACTCTCCTAAATTCTCAATTACTGAAATATTCAAACAGAGACTGAAAGACCATGTGTCAAAGACGTTTAGGGAGAAATGTGTATTAGCTGCATTGCAGATGAAGGCTGGGCTTTATTGTATGATTTTATCAGATTAATTTCAAGATTGATTAATATATTTTGTGCTATGTTATTGAGAACATGTTAACTTCACTTTCTATCAGGCTTTGCTATGAGGCTGGTATTTATGTCTCTTAAGAGGAATAGAAATATAGCTCTAAGAAGAATCTCATATTTCTTAACATGTAACTCTTATGTGGAAGTCTCATTACACATAAGAATATATAGAGATTGGAAATTGCTGACTTATTTTTGAAGTCACTAATATTTCATTTAATGAAGATAACTGCAATTTACTCTTAATTATGTTTGGAATCCATAATAGGACTTCTGAGGAAGTAACGCTCAATTCAAAAGAGGGCAGAATGATCTGCAATTGAGAACAACCCTAACTGAATATTCAACCTTAAATTGAATGTTCTTTTTCATACAGGAAGCAATATATAATGTGCAAAACATTAATTTTATAATTTTCACTATAAAATGAAAAAAATTAATTTCAGAAAAATGCAGGCTGCCTTCTAAACAGTGGTTTATGACGGTATCACGTGAAACTGAATCACGATAAAATGACAAACAAAAACCAAAAACTGGCATGAGCGAGCGCACAACACTCATCAGGCCTTTAGCAACCGAACCCTCCCCCAAGCCCTCGAGTCCCTTCGTGTGCCCGCTGGTGGGTTAGAAGAATCAGAAGGTTCAATTCTCTGTTGAACATGATTACCCAAATTGAATTTTTTTAAACTCACAACTATCTACATAGCTTTTTGGGTGTGTGTGTTTAGAAGGATATTTTAATTTAATCTGTTCAGTAGGTTTCTTAATGTTTCCCATAAGTGGTGTGGAAATTAATGAAAAACAATTAGTGTTTTGAGGAAAAATGACCACATGTGTGTTTTACTATACTTGAGTATATTTTTCTGAATATACTTTGGATGAAAATTAGCATACCAAGAATTTTTTACATTAAAAAAATTATAAATGAATTTACAGTAACATTCTTATTATATAATCAATCTTTAGTTTTAAGCATTTTGCCAGAGTAAATGCAAAATACAAAAAAAACTCAAAGGGACACTCACCTGCCTCACAATTTTCAGTCACAATCCCTTTATACAGGTGATGGCTGAAGGACACCTTTACCTCCACTCCTTCCATGTGAATGACCAAGAGACCAGAGGTTGACCGAGTGGGGACCCCTTGGTCCATAACTTTAAGCTGCAGCCAGATTGGAAAATATCCTGAAGATGGGTTTTGCTGAAGATGAATCTCTCCTGTATATTTGTTAATAGAAAACATGGACTGGGTCTCTGCAAAACTAAAAATGACAGTTCCATTCGGCCCCAAATCTGGGTCATTGGCTCTTAGAATGGCAGTTGTCTGGTTTATAGGTGACTGAGGGGAAAGAAAAATGTCAAAGGGGTTCTGTTCCCAAACTGGATCATTGTCATTAACATCAGTGACATATACTTTTATAATTACTGTGGTACTTCTGGAGCCCTGGACACTACAGTCTCTGGCCACTGCTTTGAATGTATATTGAGATCTGGCCTCTCGGTCAAGCATATGGCTCGTTCTCAGAGTGCCTGCCACAGGATCAATGGTGAAGGCACCAGAAGCCTCATCTGTCAGAGAGTACACAGTTCGCCCATTCAGGCCTTCATCCTTGTCCACAGCGGTGAGCACAAGAACCACTGTACCCACTTCCGCGTCTTCTCTCACGGAGGACTGGTAATGAAGTGTGGGAAAGGAAGGGCTGTGGTCATTTTCATCCAAGACTCTAAGTTGCAGCTGCACTATAGAGCTCCTCGGTGGATCCCCCAGGTCAGAGCACAGGATGACAAGGGCAAAATCGCTGACTTGCTCCCTGTCCAAAGCGCGAGTGGTTGAGAGTTCTCCTGATGTTTCATTAATAGCAAAGTACTCATCGGTATTTCCATCTATCAAAGAAAACAAATTCAAAGTTCCCTTGAATTAAAAAAGTAGCTGCTGAATATATATATTCATTGATTCATTCAACAAACATTTATTTCCTGATTACTTCATCCCAGTGCTTTTGTAAGTACTGAGGCTATAACAATGCACGTGAATGATAAAACCTCTACCCTCATGAAGCTTCTATTATCAGGGATGAACAAAATAATATAATTCAGTATCTATCTTAATTCAACCAATAATTAGAACATCTGCTTTGACTGATTTGTAGAAGTATGATTTTCATGCATGTGCATCTACAACATTTATATTCATATATTTTCCTTTTAAGAGGATTAAAATGTACCTTTTATATAAAATAAAAGAAACAATAGTAGGCAGGGATAAGAAATAGGATGAAATGTTTATTTTTATATATCAGTCATGAATTAACAGATTGATAGCAGTAATTTTCCCAAAAATGACTCACTACAGATTACATGGCACTTATGTGACAGTAGTAAGCTCTCTTCTACATTTCCATGTGCTTTGTGCATGAATCATGAAACACTTCTGTTAGTAATAGTGAAACACTTGTCTATTTCTTCCATAACATAAGCAAGGAGAGTGTTTTGTCTCTGCATCCTTCAAAAACATCTTTCTTGTATTATCATCCATGGTATTAAGTGGAATAAAAGTTAAAACTGAACATAGGACAGAATGTTTTCAAGGACATTTGAAAGTCACCCTGAACATTAGTCAGGAGGAATATGGTTCAGTAACTTGCTGGCCATATTCTTTGATGAGGTGCACTGTTCCCGATAGTGTGGAAGTATACCGGAGTCTGCCAGAGGCACATGGGCACGAAGTAGACTGGCATTCAGAGAACACTGCAGTCATAGGTAGTGCTGGGGACCGAGGAGAAGGAATTTGCACTTGTGTTTCTTCATAAGGCATGGTTAACTTGTACTTCTGTGGCATTTGTGGGTGATAAACATGCATTCACTCAGCAAACATTTAAGGAACACTTGCCATATACCGAGTACGTTCTGGATGCTGGAATATGAGGAGAGCAGGACATGATCCCAGGCTCCAAGAGTTGATAGTGAGGAGGAATGGGGGTCAGTGCCTGGACATTTAAGTACAGTGTGAAAATCCTACATATGGGGCACAGGGACGCCCAGAGGAAGGGCACACAGCCCCGTGTTAGGATGGGCAGCATGTGCTTATTAGAAAGAGTGACATGGAGTCGTAGCGGGGGATAAAGGCCACACGTTTCAGAGAGAAGGAAGAGCAAGACGAAGAGGGAAGAGCACGTGTGAGGCCCCTGGAATAGGACAAGTTAATGGCTGTGGATGTTTTACTGAACACAGGGCCCCCTGGATATTTGAGTGTTGAGGGTAGGAGGAGGGTTTGCAGTGGATTTTGGAGGTAAGCAGAGGGTCAAATATGAAGTGCCCTGTGTACACTGCTGAACAGTTTATACTTTATCTTAAAATCCACGGGGAGTCCCTGAGGGATTGCAGACAGGAAAGTGTCATGAATCACGTTTCTGTTTTAGAGAGAGTCCTGGGCAGCAGCGTCAAAACCTGATTAGAATACAGGAGGTTCTGAAATCATAGGTGCAGAGAGGAAGTGGCCACATTAAAAAAAATATGAAGGAGGAAAAAGAAGGAGTAAGGCAGGAAGAAGTCATGATGGGCTCAGGTGAAAGACTAGCATGTTTAGACCAGTTCTTGTGAGGTCTGAGTGCTCTCATGGTTACATGATGCTTTCCAAGGAGTTTCTGGATGCACGTCCTTAAGAATCCAGAGTGCAGATGATTTTAAGAAGCTTGAATGTGAAGGAAAGAGATAGTGAATGAAGGGATACTTTTGAGGGGGGATGTTTTTCAAGATGGGAAGGGCTGGTAAAAAGTGATGGGAAAAGCCAGTAGGGGGAGAAACACTGGCCATGCAGGAAAGGGAGGGGCATGAGCACAGATGGGGAACATTCCCGATGCCATGGAAGAAGAGAGATGCAGTCTGGACGTTGTTTGTGATTGGCCCTTGACAAGGTGAATGCAGAAATGGGGAGTGAGCATTTAGAAAATTTTATAGCAACTCAAGGGAATACTTTTATGTCTGCATAATACAATAATAGTTCTTAAACACTGGGGTTTGCATTTTTCATGCCTTTGATTCCCTTCCCCAGTAACTCATACTTATTTTATTTCATAAAGACTATCAGTCACAACAGATTAGAAATTTTAAAAATATAAACCACAGATAGTTTGAGAAGTTTTAGAAAACAAGTGGAGTTTACAGAAGAGGAAAATATCTATTCTACTGGAATAGGAAAGAAGAAATAAGAATTGGACTTATTGATATAAGTTACTTGGAGGGGGTATCATTCTCTGGGATGCCAGTATGATATACCTTTATCATAAGGAAATAATGTAAGTATTGTTCAACACAGAATTTTTATAATAGTAAGATTGTTCAATATCTCAGTGACCACCAAAAGGGATGAGTGAAATAAATGATTTTATGCATATGCATAAGAGACAGCATTAGAAATACATATTCACTGACATGAAAGATGTACACAGTATATTCATTTAAAAAATGAGGCAACAAACTAGTGCACATAAGTTTTCTGATATGTATAAAAATGGTGTCTGTAGTTCACTGAGGTTCACGGAAAAGTGTTTTTCAAAATACCAAGTGAGTTATCTCTGCAAGGCATAAGATTTTTTATTACTTTTGTTTTTTTATAAATTATATGTATATATGTATATATTCTACAGCAATGATATATCATTTTATAATCAGGGGAAAGGCAATAAAGCTGTTTTCTTTTTGGAGTAAAATGGGTGGTACAAAGAATATAGCTTGATTATAGAATTTATAGCATGAGGAAGTGATAGCTTCCGGAAGCCAGCCCTAAAACTCCGTTTACAAGACCTTAAGCAGCTTCTCTTCATCAGAAGCAGCCCCGAAACTGCTCTCTCCTTAGCTCCTTCATTCTGTGTCCTCTGTGATGTATGCTAAAAATCAGGTTCTTCGATCACTCTTTTTAGATGAATAAGATATGGCTCTCTCAAGCTACCTGTACTGATGTGGAAGTTGTTCTGTCAGAAATGCTCATGCCTCCAATCCGACGGGATCCATGTCTCAAAACTATCCTTTAGGGAAGAAGTTCCTAAAGACCTTGACCTTTGGGGGATGGTGGTAGGTCTGAAATGTCACACTGCTATTCAGACCCGGGAATCGTTTGCACACTCGTTCTAGGTCCATCTAGAAAGACCTGAAAAAAGTCTGAATTGCTCAAAATAATAAAAATAAGTGATTATAAGAAACAAAAAAAAAGGCTATCCGTCCCACCTGTACATCCACTAATGTTAAATAATTTAGGGCAATAAAATGCATTGTCCTATAGGAAAATTTACACAAGTTGTGGAGAGCAGTGGTTCTGGACGGCTGTAGGAAGGAGGCAGAGAGGAAACCCAGGGCACCAATCAGTTCTAACTGGGTGTGTGTTTTGCCGACACTGCGATAGACTCCAAATACAGAATAATCACCATACATGTGTCAACTCGGTCAGTGTCATGGGGGGAATTTTAATAAAGAAAATACTTACCGATTATATGATACTTGATGGCTCCGTTATTGCCAGTATCCATGTCAAAGGCCAAAACAGTGTAGACAACCCCTGGCTCTTGGTTTTCCAGAACCTCAATGTCGCGGGTGGGGACAATAATCTTCGGGGCGTGATCATTTTCATCTTCCACAGTACAGAGAATGCTTGTGGTGCCAGACAGTGAAGGGACGCCCCCGTCTCGTACAAGTACTGACACGGAATGAAAAATGGCACAGGTTGGGGCTGTTAATTCATACCTGAAATGCACTGCCCTAACCGAACAGCTCCAGGCCAAACTAACCTGGTGGCACTGGGTCAGTAATGTTTTATTTAAAGACACCCTACTGATCCGTAAAACTTCCTACTGCCCGTGCTTGTTTGTTTATTTGTTTAGCAGAGCCCAGGGATCCCTTACCTCGGAGGGTGAAGACTTCCTGAAGTTCTCTGTCAAGTGTGGTGGTTGTCACCACCTCTCCGGTGTCAGGATTTATCTCAAACAACCCAAATGATGCACCTGGCATGATTTCAAACTGCAGCTTGGAATTGATTCCTTAAGGAAAATATAAAAAAAAAATTTAGCAATTATCCCTTTAGAATCCATTCTTCTGTTCTCCTATTCTTTTTCCTATGAACATAGTAGGCAATAGATGAAAAAGGCAAGATGCTTAGACAACCTTCAAATTAAAGTTAAAAAACAAAACAAAACAACTCTCTTGGCTGCTCTTGCCAAATAAAAGCCTCATGAGCCAAAATGCTTGCTTTTCAAAAGTCTTATGAGACTTCCCCACAGTGAATGCTTAAGATTTTTTCCCTCCCATAAAAAATTTCTTATGAGTGTGCAACTCTCCAACATATTCCTAATTACTCTTCCCAACACCCCTGATTGTGGCTTCATGATGTGACTGTAAGCTACAGGGCAAAGGACAGTTTCCGTGAGTTGACCTTCTATTTCCAAGCTTATGCTCAGTTACGATACTCTGTTCTTTTCCCAGATGGTGAGCTCTGAGAGTCGCTTCTCTGCAATATTATTCTTAATATTCACTCCCCTTCTGGAGTGAGAAATGCTGCATTATTACATACTTTGAAAATAGTTCTTCTCATTCTTTTGTGGTTTCATTTCTCCCCCACGAACAGAATCAGGCCATTTCCCTTCAGGTTTTGAAGACCTTTCATCCCATTAACTTGAATGGGTTTATCCCGTGCCCTTGTAGCTTAGTTGCACTTTACACAAGTTCCTTTCAATCACTTTTCTATGTTCTTTCCTTAACTGACAAGAATCTTGGCATAGATATAATACTTAGAGTATATGACTTTATACTTTAATAAAAGATGAAATGTTGTTCTTTGTTCTCAACAACAATAAAAAAATTCAATGAACACATTTCCATCTTGCCAGTCTTAAAAAGTAAATTTCACTATGATCCAGTGAGTATAATATAGGAATGAGTGCTGGAAGAAGGGGAATATCATGCATTTTTATATATAAAATAAACATACATGTCTTCTTACTAAGTCCCTTGAAAGACAAAAGATATTTGAGATAATTGGCAGGCATTTGAATGACATTTTTAAAAGTCTAATAAGATAGGATCAACATATTTGATATGATATGGCCAGAGCTTACCAAAATATTTCATTCTATCACTAAGCATTGGTCATGGTATTACATTAACGATCCTTTAGTAGCACGGTGATTACTTTCATCTCATAATGACCACATAATCTCTCCTCTAGCCAAGACAGAATTCCTAAGAATTCCAGGTTGTTACTCCTGCCTGTCTCTTCCTACATTATGAAAATGGGACCAATACCATCTTACGCCTACTTTCCTTGTTCCTTAAATATTTGGTGAGCAAAATTAGGTGACAAGCTGATCTGCCAAGGAGCTCAAACAGGTGCACCATTGCCTACATGGAGCTGATGTGGAGAACAGCACCTTTTAATTTTTGGACCCTTTAGTTTTAAAATAAATTTACTCACTTACTATATGTTACACACAATATTACATATTAAATATTATATACTTTTAATTCCCACCACCGGTCAAACCTAGAAAATATCTTTAAATGTTTCAACATGAACTCACATCTTATATTTCCATATTCCCTTCTTCCATCATTTCTGTTGTTCTCTGATGTGTTTTTCCATTATCACCAGTATTTCCCTGACTTTTTAAAAACTTTCTGATTTTATTATTCCTATTATTTGATATAGCTTTTATCTGTAAAATAATCACTCACTGCCAACCTCCTGATGTGTTATTAAAGATAAATAAGGTCTCTCTTTATAATAACAGTTTGCATACATGCATTTTCACACTCCAGGCTTCACACCCTTCACAATTTAAATATTGTGAGATAAATTTAAAGTATTTTACTGTGGCTTTTTTGGAACTCAGTTCCTTGCTTCTTCCTCCACACCCTTATAATCCACCAGAACAAAGAGAGCATCACCAAACTTGAAAACTAAGAGAATAAAATAAAATAGAGATTATTTAGTAGAATTTCATTAACTTACTAGGCAATTTGGAAAGCTGGACCCGAGCCTACTGTGCGGAATACTTACAACCACACCCAGTGAAGAGCGTGCATGTGCACAGACGTGGGTGCACACACACACGTACATCTGCTCTTGACCTCAAGACCTGCGGCCTTATGATGCCTTCATTTCTCCCACTCTGGGATAACCTTCCTCCACAATGCATTTCTCTTCCTACCTAAGCCCACCCCATGAATTGTCACGCTAGCCACCTTGCAGATTTCCTCAGGTCCTGTGGCTTTTTGTGAAACATGACCAGCAAAGCTCCGACCCAGGATCACTCCAGCCATCTCTTGCCCTCTCTGAATATCCAGCAGATAACTAGAGCTGGAGGAAATTTCACAACAGCATAGACTGAGGCCACTGAAAGTCCTTGTCACCTGGCCATCTTTCCAAATCTTCCTGGTCACCTCTCTCCCATTTGTGTCTCAAACACCTCCTGGCTCACTCTCACAGACCCCTCCCCGCCTGTTTCCCAGATAAAGTGGAGGCGCTGGGAAAAGAATCCCCTCAACTTCCTGCATCTGTGCTCAACTCTTTGTTCTGCTTTCTGTCTTCATGGTCAAGTGATTCTTCAAATACCTTCTTTGGAATTTTCCTGTCAGTTCTAATCTTTCTCATTAATTTCTTCCCTAAAATTATATTCTTCTTTAGCTATAAGACTCAAGACTTTTTTTTCTTTTTCTTTACAGCCAAGTGCCTTTTAAAAATACTGTCCATTCTCCGCAGTTAGCTTGAAACCACTGCCATACCTAGCTACTCTTACTAAAGTCACCAATGACCTTCTGGTTACAAAATCTACTTGTCAATTTTAGCTCTTACCTTCAGATATTGTTGAATGATGTTAAAAAAGACAGAAAGGAAGGAACAAAGGGAGAGAGGAGGGGAGGAAGGAGGGGAGGGAGGGGGAGAAAAAGAGAGGAAAGGAGGAAAGGAAATAAAAGGAACTCATTCTCCCTCCGTCCCAACCCAATGGCTTTAGTTTCCACTCATACACAGATGACACCATGCATTTGCATTGAGCTCCAGTTATTTGGAAGTTTAATTCATGCATGCATGCACACATGTATTCATGTGTTCCTTTGTGTAATGCACAGCTCCTGAGAGCCAGGCACTGGAAAGGTACCACTGAATAATAAGTAATTATCCTGACCCTCAGAGTAACCCTCCAGTGGGGGAGACAATTAAATCAATGAGTTATAGACAATGTGGTAGAATATATTAAATCACTGAGGAAGTGGATCAGGGAAGACTTATCACAGGTACATAATTTCTTCATTAATTATTTCACTCAATAAATGTGGAGAAGGTGATGGTAAGCACCAAGGTACGAGGCCAGGTGCTAAGGATATAACTGACAGCAAGAAGACAACTTCTCTGTCCTCACAGTGCTCACAGTACAGCACTGCATACAGGTAAGTAAGCAGGCAATTATGGTTCCACCTGATAAGAATGACTGTGTAAGTACAAGTTGCCTTTTGTATAAGCCGAGACCCTAACGATGAATAGGATTTGACGAGTAAGGGGGAATAAAGAGGGCTGGCACCCAAGGGACCTTGCAGGGAGGCTGGGAGCCAGAAGGAGAGGAGATAGGACTTCCTCCTCCCATTTGCTGTGATGCCCTTTCACCTGGCCGCAGCAACTGCTCACAGCCTCCAGTGTCTTTGGTACTCCCAGGACCAGGCTCTGCAAGGCTCCTTCGCTCATTTTCTTCAGAGGTTCTGATCATCTTAGCCTATTCTCCTTGTTTTCCAGTGTTTTTCCTGGGTTACCTCAAGATTCCCCTTTCCCTAACCCAGTTTCTAACACCTGTGTAGTAACATTGGTTTTCCTGACTGCACCTGACTGATGCAGTACTTGGCACCAGCAGTGGGCCCCAAGTGACAGGAACTCTGGGATTGGTTTGAATATGTCGTAGGCCTTGAATGCACTGCTGAGTTCCTTGGCCGTGGGAAAAGGGATACTAGTAATTCATCACTTGCAATGATATCACAATCAATTAAATTATCACCGATGTTGGATTGCATTAAGTGACTATTAAAGGACTCAAATTCCTTAGAGGACCAAATGGTGCTGACTTGGGTCATATGACAGTAAAAAGGAATGTGATGTGAGATAGCTGTTTCTGAATGTACAAAGAACTTTTAGAAAGAAAATTATAAGCTAAGGCTTTAAACTCACAGCTCAGTCATAGTCAGAACACCAGAAATCTTCCCTGGGAGCCCTAAAATCAATCTTCCTGAGATCCTACCCAGATTGCGTGGCAGACACAACAGGTAACTTCTTGCAAGGCAGGCTTATTGACCTGAGGAGCCATAACCAGAGTCAGATCTCAATGTATCGCAGGTGGTCATGTACGAACCTAACTCAGTTGGAAACAGCTTATTGTTTCAAAAGGACATTGAGTTTTCTAACTTATATTGGAATAAACCTGGGGAGTATGTGTGGAAGTCATTTCTAAGGATGTGAAATCCAGGACAATAAAACAGAGCTTTGATTTAGGCTGGATTTATCGATATGGTGTGCTTACCAGAGGTTATAAATTTAATGTGTCAGCTTGTATAGCTATGTCTCTTGACAGTTTATTCGACTGGCTGGATTTGACACTGGCCTATCATTGAGGCTGATCTTCCCTTGCTCTGTACCACAAAGAATTGAAAGCTTAAGGAAATGGGAATGTTAAGATGGATTTACTATGCCTGACATGCCCCACCCCCCATTACATATCTTGAGTTCAGAGGATTCTTCCTTCATAAGGACCCTGAGAAAGACATTGCTTAGAGGGACACAAGCATCCTCTAAAAGTCCTCTAGTAGTTGTCTCTTTGTAGACTGTAGATGATGGGGGGGACACCTTTTTAAAACCAACACTCTACAGAAATTCATAAGAACTATGGAAGTGATTTGCTTTCACCTGGCATGAACAATCAAGTACTTCAGTAGGGTAAACCCTTCCGCTATCCGCCATCATCTACTGGCAAAGATACTGGTCATCTTGGCATCCAGTAAAGCATCGCATTGATCCACTACTTTGATGATATCATAATTGGATCTGATGAGCAGAAAGTAGCAAGTAACTTAGATGTGTTAAATAGATACGTGCATTAGACCAGCAGTTGGCAAACTACAGCCCACTGGCCAAATCCAGCCCACCCCTGCTTTTGTAAATTTTTATTGAAACAGAGCCACACCCATTTCTTTATGTATTATCTATTGTTGCTGTTTTGCTGCCCAACAGACTTGAGTAACAGAAACTGTATGGCCTGCAAAGCCTAAAACATTTACTCTCTCCCCCTTCACAGAGAAGAGTTTGTAGAACCCTGTCCTAGAGTAAAGGGCGGGAGAGTGATAGGAGATGAGGACAGAGGAAAGATGCAGTCACTTCATAAAGATGCCGGTTGTAAAGCTGAAAGACAATAGAACTTTCCCATAGAAACCATAGGGAATGAATAAAGAATTCTGGCCAAGGGAGTGCTCTTTTCAGATATGTTTTTAGGAAGATCATCTTTCATGTGATCTCTCAACTGTACAGTGCCCTGCAACCCAGACATTTCTGAAGCAAAACCAGTATTGTGCCTGGTGGATTGAACGAAGGGATAAATAAATGAACAAATTCTGAAGTGTGACGGTGACTTGAAGCAGCACATTTCACAGATGCTTCAGTGTCTCAGGTCCACAGTTAAAAATATTTACTGAGCTCCTAAGTCATAGATCCTGAGCGGTAGCTAAGGGACCTGGGATAAAGGTGAATAAGCTACACCCTGGACCCATGAGAGGTTCACAGCCTAATGGACAGGCAGACAAGTAAACAATTACATAATTACAGTACCTTGAATTAAATGAAGTAAGACTACATATCAATTTCAACAGCGATTCTCTCGGGGTGAGTGAGGTCATGAGTGGTCCTTGCTCTTTTTGTTTCTGTTTACTATTTCATTAATTCTAAAGCTTTTTTCACATTTTCACATTTCTAAAACTAGAGGCATTCGACAGTGAACGGTGCCTCCGGCTCCGTGAAGCAGGTGAAATGCTCTCGCGGTGAGATGTTTCTCCCTTGTCCCAAGTGTAGGGTGTTGGGTGCAGCTGCTCATCTAGCGGGAGGCATTTTCCAAGAAACCGATACGGAGTTTATTCAAGCCAAACCCAGACGGAGGATACGTTCTTATGGAGGAGAGAATAAGATCTCACTATAGAATTCCACACTTCTGTATGGCAATCTGCTGTTAAATTATTTTATATTCATTTTGCCACTCTTAAGTAAACCTATCCGCCCGCGGTGAGTTGTCTTCCCTGGCAGGGTGCCCTGTCCTGTCCACGGCAGAGAGGGGCGTCTGGGGAAGACCCTTGCTCACTAACAATGGAGCTCTTGTTGGTGGCACCAAATGCTGTAGCAGTTTTAACATCTTAGTTAAAACCTGGTAGTTGTTTTCCCATTTTAATATAAGAAAAAACTCCTGTTAGAACTAGTGTGAGTCATACATCATAAACATTCAGTGCTCAGATTCCCATGGGTTTTGAAGTCCAACACTTTAGGCTTTCATTTTTAAAAACTACATGGTAGAATGTTAGAAAACATATGTTAAGCTTTCTGGTATTAAGTAATGCTATATATTATTTTTTAAAATATGTACTACAAAGTAAACCATTCATAAAATCCTATGTGATGCTGGTATGTTAAAATATTGACTATGTCATTTAATTCTCATGCATAATGCTTTTTCATTGTTTTAACCCAATAAGCCACCCCCCCAAATAAAGACCAATGGGAAATATGTTCAAAATCACATGCATACACACAAATTCACATGCATTTACATAACTACTTGCTTAACAGATCTGGCCTCATTAAAAGCACTAAGATTTCCAGTAAACTGAAATTGCCTCCAAAACATGTGAAGGTATCTGGCACTCAAGAAGATGTTAGATGTGTATTTAAAGCATACGTAAGTGCAAAGCCAGAAAAACTATAATTTAACATCTAAATTCTCTGTCTAGCAAACTGTACTCTCTAGAATAATGAACATTCAATTCAAGTAACAGGTTGCAGACTACTGGTTCTAAAAGAAAAGAACACTAATACTCAGTAACTTGACAGTAAAAATCAGAAAGAATTTTTATGGTAATCATCTTTAGTTGATATATGCAAATTTGAGAGAAATTCTTTCCTCCCTCTTTAAACATTTAAAGCAAAAGTAATCCTTTCAGTAGAGTCAATTGCAAAACAGTAAAATTAAGAAGCAAAAGTAAGGGCAAGGGGAGGAAGCACTGTACACACTTTAGTGATCGCTAATCGCATACCATCGACAGGATGGGCACATGTCTGTGCATTCTGGGAAGTGGTTTCGATGGTGCCCGAGCCCAGTGTTGTTCGATTTCTGTGAGAGCACACACTAACAGAACTTTACCGAACCAGAATTATGGTGAAACACACGGCTTCTGTATATCCTCCCTTGTTTCTATCACCCTAAAAAACACACTGTGAGAAATGTGCTAAATAAATTCTTCAGGGAGGGTTGGGACAAGCAGTTGTTAGCATGCTCCAGTCCTGTGTCTTTGAGCAAAATAAGAAAAACTGTTTGATCACACTGCCCCGCTCTGGTCAAAAGAGAGATTAGGTTAGCCCTGGAAAGTTTTTGTAACATCACATCTAAATGCATGTATTTCATTAAAAGGCGATGTTTTCCAAAATGGCAATGCATCTGAATGGTACACAATTTACATTAAAAGCTCAAGGAAATATATATATTTTTACACCTTTGAAACAGAAGGAACATGCTATTATTAATAGTATTTCTCCATAGAAACATCTGTTACTATTTTTATAAAGAAAGAACAAAATATTACACTGATTACATAATGCCACTTACTATGCACAAATGTGAATCTCTGGCTTACTAAACTACTGATATTAATTCAGGTGGGAAAATTTGGCATATGATGTTAATGGGAAATACTTCACTGTAATTTTTATAATTATTTTGTTTAAAATAAAAACAGGATATTTTTAAAGTTACTGAAACTTAAATGCTAAAAAGGTCAGTGATATTGAAAAGTAATTCTAAGTAATTCTAAGAAATTCTAGGAATTTACAGATTTCTAGTCAGGGTAATAACCATTTACTTCAAAGTCATTTGTCTCAACACAGTGGTTGGCATTAATAATAGTAATAATAATAAAAACAGAAGTTAACACATCTATTGTTCATTTATTGTGCCAGGTACTTAAAACTATAAATCAGGTATTATTGTTATCCCTGTTTTAGAGATACGCAAACAGAGGAACAGAGAGGATCAGTAACTTGGTCAAGGTTACACAGCTCAAGTGAATGGCAGTTCCGGAACTCAGACTCAGGAAGTCTGACATCAGCATCCTGTCTCTTCCGTTATGTTACCTATACAGAGAGGAACTAACCATTTGCCTTCCTGCATTCCATGTATCTAGTATACTCCGAAAAAAATGTGATACCTAGTCTATACTTCTGCTTATTATCACAATCAAATCAATAAATTCTATGTTAATTAGGTGTATATCACTCTACCATAAATAATGACAAAGATCAATATGAGAAAATGCTATATAAGCGCACGCATTATCTTTACACGTGAATAGGATTTTTATGAATGCCATTTAAAGAGGTATGAGAAGTTTGAGATGACTCACAATGTTTCATTTTTCTGGGACATAACTAGTTTAAATTACATCAATTTTTGTTTCTAGCATGAATTACTTAGTTTCCATATTTTAAATTACCTGAATCTCTGTCCACAGCTTCAACCCTTGTGACAAACTCCCCCGGACTTTGGTTTTCTTTAACGGAAGCTCGATATAGGTGCTGCTTGAACACGGGTGCCTCGTCATTTACGTCAAGAACAGTAATTGTCAGAGTCTGGGACGAAGACAGTGCTGGGACACCATCATCCAGCGCCAGAAGGGTCAGAATGTGCTCGGTTTTAATTTCATAATCCAGAGAGCAAGTTGTAGTTAGTAAGCCTGTTTTGAAGGTGGAGAAAGGTAATACAGAATAAATATTCTTTAGAATAGCCAACTCACTCTACCTACATCTAAAACTTCAGAATCTTTCTTTGTTAAATAAGAAATCTTATGAAACTAACTTTAAATTGATATATCATCTAAAATAAAATGACATATTTTCATCAGAAAAGTCATCCTAATTTAAACTATAAACTATAAGAATGCATGAAAATTCAGAAGTAGTCTATTGTATACCATTATTTACTGTGAAGATTACATCAAAATGATTTCTGTACCCAACCTCTATCTTCATTTAAAAAACTGTCTTCAGGTCAAGGGGAATTCGTGTTTAAAGTGACCAAGTTGCAAAAAGGTGAGTATGGCTACATTCTTTAAGATATTTAGCCTTTAAAAAATTTAGCTTTTGTTATCCTCTCTTCATACTTATTCTGGTAACTGTCTTCTTTATTAACAAAAAAACAGTAAAGACTTTGCAACCCAGACACATTTCATGAACAAAGCGTGTCTCCATCCTATTGCCATAGAAGCATGTAACTCATTTAAGCAAAGTGTTGTAAAGTCTTGCACACTGTCGCTGTCCGTGATGCCAGCTGTCACATGTTTTCTTTTAGGATTGCTGTTTGCTTCTCCAATACATGCTCATCCTGTAAGAACTTTTCGTCAGATAATTAAAGAGGTTCACTGCTTCAGATTTGGTAAAACAGCTTTCCAGTAATTATGTATTATTTTATACTTCACAGCCAAAAGCCATTGAAAAATTCGCTATGTCTTCTTTATAAGAAATATGAGCCTTGTGAGAGAAACACAGTAATGCATTCAGCAATGACCATTTTATGTCTTTGAAAAAGGCCTCAACTGAAACAGCCACTGCAATTGTTCAAGATCCGTGATACCTATATTATTGAGGCGCAGTTCTAATTTTATCCATCCTCTTTGACAATCTGAAATAGACCTGCCTTAGCTGTCATGGAAAACATTTTAAGAACTGTTGAAATGGGTCCTTGGAGAGCCCAGCTCTAACAGTAATCAGTAACTAGGTCTGGACTATCTCTCTGTCAGCTGGGCTTTTAGGTGGTATTCACGCATGCCTCAGAATGGAACCATATGTACAGGATTCAATAAATATTTTGATAAAAATGTTCAGCAGTGTATAGCCAGACTATAATCATGACTTCCAAATCCTACACATTCAGTCCCATTCCAAATCAGGGTCTTACTAATACTTGGGCCAATTGGCATACATCTGAGATTTTTTTTTCTGAGGCTCATGCAGAAATAATTTTTTTTTTAGTGATTGAGATGGTAGTCCATCTTTTCAATATCTCCTTAAAATCGGATTGAGGGCAGTTCATTTCCAATTTCACTTTATACCTATAATCTTCCATCAGACTACACCAAAACTTTTCGTAGATGTTATCTGGCAACATGGTAATAGCAAGGCAAGTGCAGTAACAGTGAGTGACATCGATGTACAGTCCTTGACAAGGAATAAATGCTTCTGCAAAAAATAAAATGGTACAGTTGACATGAGAAGGGTCTTATGCCCAAATCAACCCTGCCATTTAAAAATATATTATTTTTATCCCTGGTTGGTATAACTCAATGGATTGAGCGCTGGCCTGAGAAGCAAAGTGTGGCTGGTTCGATTCCCAGTCAGGGCACATGCTTGGGTTGCAGGCCAGGTCCCCAGTATGGGGCGTGTGAGAGGCAACCACACATTGATGTTTTTCTCCTTCTCTTTCTTCTGCCCTTCCACTCTCTCTAAAACAATAAATTAATTAAGTTAAATTAAAAAATACATTGTTTCCAGCCCTGGCTGGTGTAGCTCAGTGGATTGAGCACTGGCCTGTGAACGAAGGGGTCTCTGGTTTGGTTCCCTGCTGGGGCACATGCCTGGGTTGCGGGCCAGGTCCACAGTGGGGTGGGGGGTAGGGTGTGAGAGGAAGCCACACATTTATGTGTCTCTCCCTCTCTTTCTCACTCCTTCCCCTCTCTCTACAAACAAATAAAATCTTTAAAAAATACATTATTTCCAATTATTTACAAATGTATGTTTGTAAATCTATGATCTTAAAGATAATTTTCCACACTAAAGCCATTGAATAATGCTGTTAACTAGTCATATTCTACCTTTTTGCATTTTTGGTAACTTCTCCTACCCTGTGAGGGCCCACAATGGAGCAAAGAAGATGAATGTATGTAGATTCATCCCATGAAATGTGAGCTAGCTACAAAGCATAGGCAATATTAACAAATAGGCCAATTACAGTTCATTCTCTGAATACAACTTCTGTGCCTATCAATATATAAGTTAAAGGCAAAATCAGGTCACATTTCTTTAAAGCTTATTCATTTGGAACTGTCGTTTTAACAGAGGGACATGAAAAGGATAGATGTAAGCAAGTGATCAGAAGTTTTAATCGACAATGACAAATACCTGATGACTTATCGAGCATAAAGGCCATGTTTTCATTTCCTGAGAGAATGCTGTATGTCACTCTTCCATTCCTTCCTTCATCGGGATCTTGGGCAGTTATGTGGTGCACCAAGGAGCCCACTGTGGCATCCTCTTTGACATGCGCGATGGGGAAAGACCTAAAAGTGGGGCTGTGATCATTTACATCCAAAATCACCACCTTTGCCACCAGCGATCTCAGTCGCCGGTCTGTCACATTCACAGCCTGGTCAGATGCAGTTATGGTCAGGACTACAGTGGGAACTCTCTCTCTGTCAAGGGGGGATGCGGTGACTAAGGTGCCAAATGAGGGGTGGATGAGAAATGGATTGATTCCGGGGTGGTGGGATTCGATGACGTATTGGATTCTACTGTTCAAAAAACTGCCATCTCCATCTTTGGCATTGAAGACGTGCACCAGAGTTCCTATGGGGACATTCTCCGCTACGCTGATCACAATGAACTCATCCTGGAAAGATGGGGAGTGGTCATTCTGGTCCTCCACATCAACGCTAAGGAAGACTGTGCTGTACAGGGGAGGGGTTTTGCTATGGTCTTTAGTAACCACCCTGAAAAGATAATGAGATGTCTTCTCATAATCGAGTTCTTTAGAAAGGAACAAGTCCCCCGTCGAGCTGTTGATTTCAAAGTGACCATCTTTGTCCTCTGCAGCGATACTAAAATGTAGTTTTCCATTATGATGTTGTTGGAAGTGATCAGGTGACTTTACCAAGCTCATTATTTTTGCAGGCTTCAAGTTCTCGGGTATAACTAAATGTCTAATATTCTGAGAAATGGTGGCTCTCCCTTTGGATAGTGGTATCACCTGAAATAAGAATGAAAAGGAGTTGTTAACCTGAGGTATTTTTTTAACAGTTGAATCAGTACATGTGATGTTATTTAGGAAAATAGTTCTTTCTATTTGCGTGAAATACATATGCTAAGTGGTGATAAAAGTTATTTTTATTATATAATTCCAGTGTGCCTGTTATGATTGAAAATGGCATAATATCCAGGAGATAAGAAAGTACAAGATTTTCCACTTCCTGTTTGTTCTAATGTGCGACATGATACACAGCCTGTTGGTGAGGCCACACTATATAGTATAGTGAAGCTGAACAGCAGTCTTGTGATTCTTTGGTAAGAATGTGGAATAGCTAGTTCTCCCAATTACTCTAAATCCTAGAGACCAATACATCCATAATGACAACATCTGTGTTCATTTATGAATCGTGTGTCTTTGTTTATTTGCAACCAGGGACTTGAGGAATTACGATATAGAATTTTCTCCTAACACACATCCTCAATCAATAAAGAATATAATTTGGAAACAGAACTCTTGGGGCTATATAGTCTTGATTTTCATACATGCCAATATTAATATTACTGATTTTCATGTGCATGAACAAAGAAATGGCTATGCACAGTCATCTTATTTTTGACTTGCTGGTGTAATTTTTTCCTACCATGAAGACGCCCCACAATTTGTTGGCTCATTCTGATTAAAGTAATGCCTTAGAATATGGATCCCAAGTGACTTTCCTAAGTTTAAAAATTATTACAAAAAAACTATGTGATTTATTATTGGCCATTTGTTTATGTAAAAGTTTCTCTGGCAAATTTACCAGCTCTTTGCAAATAGAAAAAAGTAAAAGAAAAGACATTTTTTGTTGTTTATTAAAACAAAGCAACAAATGCTTATGCAGTGATAAATATCTTCTCAAGACCTGTGCAAAGTTCAAATAAAAATTTATTTGAGTCTAATCATTTCTCTAGTGATAACAAAAAGGCACACATATGTGCAATGCTCTCCAAAAATAGTATTCATGTATTTAGTGTATCTTCATTCTATACAGATGTATAGAAATCAAACAGCACCTTAGGACACCCTTCCACCTTTTACGGTGATGACAGAACATTACCTGGATATTAATAACTGCCTGTCCTTGAAGAGGAGGCACACCCTGGTCCCTGGCGATTACAGTCATCCTGTAGGAAGGTCTATAATCATATAGAAGTATCGTGGTTGTTCTGATTTCACCACTGTTGGTGTCAATCTTGAAGTGATCAGACCTATCTTCTATACGCACACACACACAAAATTAAGAAATTAGTGTTAATTGACAATACAGAAAACAGAATTAATTAATCCAAATATATCTGTTATTATTTGGAAGATGTATTTGTGTTAAGCTCTATGAGAGAATAAACATAAAAAGTAATACTAAAAATGTATACAAGAAACAGAACAGATGTTTTTAAAATTTAGTATGGAATTTTAAAACATATAAAAAAGTAAACAAAATGATATAGTGAACTCTCATGTAACTATCACATTGCTTCAATAATTGTCAACTCACAGCCAATCTTAATTTCCCATTTATATATTTCCCTTTTCTATCCTTTCCTGGTGTATTTAAAAATCATGTTTATACTCTATTGTAGTCTATTGAGTGTGCAATAGCATTATGTCTAAAAAATGTACATATACTAATTAAATAATAATTTATTGCTAAAAAATGCTAACCATCTACCAGGGATGTCCAATGTTTTGGCGTCTCTGGGCCACACTCGAAGAAGAGTTGTCTTGGGTCACATATTGAATACATAGTGACAAGTAATCACCAAAAAAATCTCATGTTTTAATCAAATTTACGATTTTATGTTGGGCCGCATTCATAGCCATCCTGAGGTGCATTTGGCCCAAGGGCCACAGGCTGAACACCCTTAATTCAGCAAGTTGTAGTATTTTTTCTGGTGGAGGGTCTTGCCTGATGTCCATGGCTGCTAACTGATCAACATGGTGGTTGCCGAAGGTTGGGGTGGCTCTGGCGATTTCTTACAATCAGGTAACAATCAAGTTTGCTGCATTGATTGACTCCCTTCATGAACAATTTCTCTGTTGCATGCAATGCTGTTTGATAGCATTTTAGCCCCAGGAAAGCTTCTTTCATAACTAAAGTCAATCCTTTCAAACCCAGCTGTTGCTTCATCAACTAGGTGTATGTCATATTCTAAATCCTTTGTTGTCCTTTCAACAATCTTCAAAGCATCTTCACCAGGTGTAGATTCCATCTAAAGAAATCACTTTCTTTGCTCATTCATATGAAGCAATTCCTCATTTGTTCAAGTTTTGTCATGAGATTGCAGTAATTCAGTCACATCTTCAGGTTCCACTCCTAATATTAGGTTCTTGGTATACCCACCACATCTCCAGGTGCTTCCTCCACTGAAGTTTTGAACCCCTCAAAGTCATCCATGAGAGTTCTAATCAACTCCAAAATCTTGTTAATGTTGATATTTTGACCACTTCCCATGAATAATAAATGTTCTTAATAGCATCTAGAATGATGAATTCTTTCCAGAAGGTTTTTAATTTACTTTCTTAGATCCATCACAAGAACCACTATCTGCAGAAGTTATAGCCTTATGAAATGCATTTCTTAAATAATGACTTAAAAGTCAAAATTACTTTTTGGTCAATGGGCTGCAGGATGGAATTTGTGTTAGCGAGCACAAATACAACAATTAATCTCATTGTATATCTCCATCAGAGATCTTGGGTGACCAAGTGCATTGTCAATGAGCAGTCATATTTTGAAAAGAATCTTTTTTTTTCTGAGCAGTAGGTCTCAACAATGGCCTTAAAATATTCAGTAAACCATCATGTTGCGAACAGATGTGCTGCCATCCAGGCTTTGTTGTTCCATATTTAGAGCACAAGCAGAGTAGATTTAGTGTAATTCTTAAAGACCCTAGGATTTTCAAAATGGTAAATAAGTATTGGCTCTAGCTTAAAGTCACCAGCTGCATTAGCCCCTAAGTAGAGAGTCAGCCTGTCCTTTGAAGCTTTGAAGTTAGACATTGACTTCTCCAAGGTAGAAAGTGCTAGATGGCATCTTATTCCAATTGAAGGCTATTTTGTCTACATTGAAAATCTGTTGTTTTGTGTAGCCATCCTCACTATTATCTTAAGATCTTCTGAACAAGTTGCTGTAGCTTCTATATCAGCACCTGCTGCTTCACCTTAAACATTTATGTCAGGGAAACAGCTACCTTCCTTAAACCTCATGAACCTACCTCTGCTAGCCTCAAACTTTTCTTCTGCAGGTTTCTCACCTTTCTCAGCCTTGATAGAATTGAAAAGAGTTAGGGCCTTGCTTTGGATTAGAATTTGGCATAAGGGAATGTTATGGCTGGTTTGATCTTCCATCCAGACCACTGAACTGAACTTTCTCCATATCAGCAATAAGGCTGTTTTACTTTCTTATCATTTGTGTGTTCACTAAAGTAGCACTTGTAATTTTCTTCAAGAACTTTTGCTTTGCATTCACAATTTGGCTAACTCTTTGGGATAAAAGGCCAAGATTTCAGCCTATCTCAGCTTTTAACATGCCTTCCTCACTAAGCTTTATCATTTCTAGCTTTTGATTTAATATGAGAGATCTGAACTCTTGTTTCACTGGGATACTTAGAGGACACTGTAGGGCTATTAACTGGAGATTTCAATATTTTTTGTGTCTCAGGGAACAAGAAGGCTTAAAGAGATGGAAAGAAACAAGGACAGCGGGTCCATGGAGCAGCCAGAACACAAAACATTAATCAATTAAGTTCACTAGCTTACCTGGGTGTGGTCTGTGGCATCCCCAAACAATTACAATAGCAACATCAAAGATCACAGAACATATATAACAAATAACACCAAATTACAAACAAAATACATTTATTATTGTCTAGAATCACCTTTATATAAAAAAAACAATTTAAAGTTTAGCAAAAAACAACCCATTGACCATCCACCTTAAATGAATAATTTATAATAATCTGAAGTGTGTATCAACATTTATTGAAAGGAAAGTAGTAGTTAGTGGATAGAAAGTGCTATTAGTATAAAGAAATATGATTACAAATACCAAGCATCTATGAATCTCTATGAAGACTATCTTAAGGTTGGAGTAAATCACACCTGGAAAATGTCACACGTGTACATAATGTATGTGTATGTGGGAACTTGATAGAGGCAGGCGTGCTTTTGTGTTTTTATTTCAGAACCTACAGACCTCAGATGTGTTCCAGTGATTCACTTTAGTTGACATTGTGTTTTTACATGATTTTAAAATTCAGCGCTTTGTCATGTTTGACAAAAACACCCTAACAAATATAACAATAGTGAAAAACTTTAAAATACTGTGAGAATTACCAAAATGTGACATAGACACAGGAAATGAACAAGTGTTTCTGAAAATTGTGCTGATAGAGCTGCTCAACACAGGGTTGCCACAAATCTTATATTCATAAAACAGATGCAGTATCTGCAAAGAGCAATTACGTGAACGGCAATAGAGTGACGCATCCCTGCAGTGGTTGTGATTTCTATGCTTGTTCTGTTTACTTTCTTCTCACAGGAATACTGTAGAATACTTTCACTGAATGTGATCCATATCTTCATTCCTATTACATTAATTTTTTAATCTTATTTATATTTTGTAGTTGCCTCAATGTTGGAATTGGAGAAAGTAAAAACAGGTATGAATAACATGATTTTTATATTGCTATGCCATATTTTTATGTCTATACCCCAAGTATCATTTTAGAAGTTAAGTTTTTTAAAAAATTAATATTTCAAACATTCAGAAATATATGGTGACCATCCATGTAAATGCCTTCCAGATTGATCCATTCCCAATATTTCTTTAAAAAATGTTCAGAGAAATGACAGCGTTTAGGTACAGAAGAGGACCTGTGTGCTTCTAAACCTCACTCCCCTCCTCCTTCCTGTAGATGGCTTCTTTTCTACAGTAAGGGTTTGTATTTCTAGTCCATTTATCTGTGAATAATATGCAGCATGTTTTTTAATTTATAAACAATGCTATGATATCAGGATTATAGCCTCATTTATTAATCTGCATGTGTGTGTGTATCTCTCCACCCCATATGTTTTACAAGTATGCCAAAAAATATGTTCTCTTCCCAAACCAAATTAAAACAGAAACAACAACAAAAATGACATGGAGATCTCATGGACTAACTGATCCTTGAATGCATGCTAGCCAAGCGTGTTTTTCTTCCCTCCAGGACCAGATTAGAATAGGCTAAGGGGGTGGGGAGAGAAAGCTGAGTGCTGACTAATGGGAGGAGAAATGAAAAAGGAGAAGGCATCTCCGAAGCAGAGAAGATGACGCAGAGCAAGAGGAGCCCTCCGTGTGGCTCTGGGCAGGCTTATTCTCTCCCTCTCCCGACCGCCCACCATGTCTTCCTGCGGGGACTGAACCCGCCCCATCAGGAACACGACAGGCCTTTTATTTCATTCTTCTTTCATGTCTTTGTTAACAGTTTGCAATTTTCTACACAAAGGTCTCAAACATCTTTTATTGGAGTTTTCCTGCCTGTGCTTTAATCAGGATGATCCTGATTTCAGAAGTTATGAAACTTACATAATTCAAGGGTCCCTCCTTAAGGAAAATAGAACATTACAAATATAAATTACTCACTGGTTCCCTGCCCACCCTCAAAGAGCCTGTGCAAGTGAAGGGACCTGAAGCTTAAACTTCGTGGTGAATGACATCTTTGAAAACCTGCTTAGTTTTTAAAATTTTAGAGACTTTTGTACAGTGACATTGTTCCCAGGAATTTTGCATCTTGTTAATTCCCATAGCCTCCTTTGGATTTTCAGGCAGACAATTTATCAACAGGTAAGGGCAATGCTGTCTCTTGCTTTCTTCTGTTTTTGTCAAACATGACAAAGCACTGAATGTCTTTTAAAATCACGTAAAAACACAATGGCAATGAAAGTGAACCACTGGAACACATCTGAGGTCTGTAGGTTCTGAAATAAAAACACAAAAGCACGCCTGCCTCTATCAAGTTCCCACATACACATACACTATGTACACATGTGACATTTTCCAGGTGTGATTTACTCTAACCTTAAGATAGTTAGTCTTCATAGAGATTTATAGATGCTTGGTATTCGTTATCATATTTCTTTATACTAATAGCACTTTCTATCCACTAACTACTACTTTCCTTTCAATAAATGTTGATACACACTTCAGATTATTATAAATTATTCATTTAAGGTGGATGGTCAATGGGTTGTTTTTTGCTAAACTTTAAATTGTTTTTTTTATATAAAGGTGATTCTAGACAATAATAAATGTATTTTGTTTGTAATTTGGTGTTATTTGTTATATATGTTCTGTGATCTTTGATGTTGCTATTGTAATTGTTTGGGGATGCCACAGACCACACCCAGGTAAGCTAGTGAACTTAATTGATTAATGTTTTGTGTTCTGGCTGCTCCATGGACCCGCTGTCCTTGTTTCTTTCCATCTCTTTAAGCCTTCTTGTTCCCTGAGACACAAAAAATATTGAAATCTCCAGTTAATAGCCCTACAGTGTCCTCTAAGTATCCCAGTGAAACAAGAGTTCAGATCTCTCATATTAAATCAAAAGCTAGAAATGATAAAGCTTAGTGAGGAAGGCATGTTAAAAGCTGAGATAGGCTGAAATCTTGGCCTTTTATCCCAAAGAGTTAGCCAAATTGTGAATGCAAAGCAAAAGTTCTTGAAGAAAATTACAAGTGCTACTTCAGTGAACACACAAATGATAAGAAAGTAAAACAGCCTTATTGCTGATATGGAGAAAGTTCAGTTCAGTGGTCTGGATGGAAGATCAAACCAGCCATAACATTCCCTTATGCCAAATTCTAATCCAAAGCAAGGCCCTAACTCTTTTCAATTCTATCAAGGCTGAGAAAGGTGAGAAACCTGCAGAAGAAAAGTTTGAGGCTAGCAGAGGTAGGTTCATGAGGTTTAAGGAAGGTAGCTGTTTCCCTGACATAAATGTTTAAGGTGAAGCAGCAGGTGCTGATATAGAAGCTACAGCAACTTGTTCAGAAGATCTTAAGATAATAGTGAGGATGGCTACACAAAACAACAGATTTTCAATGTAGACAAAATAGCCTTCAATTGGAATAAGATGCCATCTAGCACTTTCTACCTTGGAGAAGTCAATGTCTAACTTCAAAGCTTCAAAGGACAGGCTGACTCTCTACTTAGGGGCTAATGCAGCTGGTGACTTTAAGCTAGAGCCAATACTTATTTACCATTTTGAAAATCCTAGGGTCTTTAAGAATGACACTAAATCTACTCTGCTTGTGCTCTAAATATGGAACAACAAAGCCTGGATGGCAGCACATCTGTTCGCAACATGATGCTTTACTGAATATTTTAAGGCCATTGTTGAGACCTACTGCTCAGAAAAAAAAGATTCTTTTCAAAATATGACTGCTCATTGACAATGCACTTGGTCACCCAAGATCTCTGATGGAGATATACAATGAGATTAATTGTTGTATTTGTGCTCGCTAACACAAATTCCATCCTGCAGCCCATTGACCAAAAAGTAATTTTGACTTTTAAGTCATTATTTAAGAAATGCATTTCATAAGGCTATAACTTCTGCAGATAGTGGTTCTTGTGATGGATCTAAGAAAGTAAATTAAAAACCTTCTGGAAAGAATTCATCATTCTAGATGCTATTAAGAACATTTATTATTCATGGGAAGTGGTCAAAATATCAACATTAACAAGATTTTGGAGTTGATTAGAACTCTCATGGATGACTTTGAGGGGTTCAAAACTTCAGTGGAGGAAGCACCTGGAGATGTGGTGGGTATACCAAGAACCTAATATTAGGAGTGGAACCTGAAGATGTGACTGAATTACTGCAATCTCATGACAAAACTTGAACAAATGAGGAATTGCTTCATATGAATGAGCAAAGAAAGTGATTTCTTTAGATGGAATCTACACCTGGTGAAGATGCTTTGAAGATTGTTGAAAGGACAACAAAGGATTTAGAATATGACATACACCTAGTTGATGAAGCAACAGCTGGGTTTGAAAGGATTGACTTTAGTTATGAAAGAAGCTTTCCTGGGGCTAAAATGCTATCAAACAGCATTGCATGCAACAGAGAAATTGTTCATGAAGGGAGTCAATCAATGCAGCAAACTTGATTGTTACCTGATTGTAAGAAATCGCCAGAGCCACCCCAACCTTCGGCAACCACCATGTTGATCAGTTAGCAGCCATGGACATCAGGCAAGACCCTCCACCAGAAAAAATACTACAACTTGCTGAATTAAGGGTGTTCAGCCTGTGGCCCTTGGGCCAAATGCACCTCAGGATGGCTATGAATGCGGCCCAACATAAAATCGTAAATTTGATTAAAACATGAGATTTTTTTGGTGATTACTTGTCACTATGTATTCAATATGTGACCCAAGACAACTCTTCTTCGAGTGTGGCCCAGAGACGCCAAAACATTGGACATCCCTGGTAGATGGTTAGCATTTTTTAGCAATAAATTATTATTTAATTAGTATATGTACATTTTTTAGACATAATGCTATTGCACACTCAATAGACTACAATAGAGTATAAACATGATTTTTAAATACACCAGGAAAGGATAGAAAAGGGAAATATATAAATGGGAAATTAAGATTGGCTGTGAGTTGACAATTATTGAAGCAATGTGATAGTTACATGAGAGTTCACTATATCATTTTGTTTACTTTTTTATATGTTTTAAAATTCCATACTAAATTTTAAAAACATCTGTTCTGTTTCTTGTATACATTTTTAGTATTACTTTTTATGTTTATTCTCTCATAGAGCTTAACACAAATACATCTTCCAAATAATAACAGATATATTTGGATTAATTAATTCTGTTTTCTGTATTGTCAATTAACACTAATTTCTTAATTTTGTGTGTGTGTGCGTATAGAAGATAGGTCTGATCACTTCAAGATTGACACCAACAGTGGTGAAATCAGAACAACCACGATACTTCTATATGATTATAGACCTTCCTACAGGATGACTGTAATCGCCAGGGACCAGGGTGTGCCTCCTCTTCAAGGACAGGCAGTTATTAATATCCAGGTAATGTTCTGTCATCACCGTAAAAGGTGGAAGGGTGTCCTAAGGTGCTGTTTGATTTCTATACATCTGTATAGAATGAAGATACACTAAATACATGAATACTATTTTTGGAGAGCATTGCACATATGTGTGCCTTTTTGTTATCACTAGAGAAATGATTAGACTCAAATAAATTTTTATTTGAACTTTGCACAGGTCTTGAGAAGATATTTATCACTGCATAAGCATTTGTTGCTTTGTTTTAATAAACAACAAAAAATGTCTTTTCTTTTACTTTTTTCTATTTGCAAAGAGCTGGTAAATTTGCCAGAGAAACTTTTACATAAACAAATGGCCAATAATAAATCACATAGTTTTTTTGTAATAATTTTTAAACTTAGGAAAGTCACTTGGGATCCATATTCTAAGGCATTACTTTAATCAGAATGAGCCAACAAATTGTGGGGCGTCTTCATGGTAGGAAAAAATTACACCAGCAAGTCAAAAATAAGATGACTGTGCATAGCCATTTCTTTGTTCATGCACATGAAAATCAGTAATATTAATATTGGCATGTATGAAAATCAAGACTATATAGCCCCAAGAGTTCTGTTTCCAAATTATATTCTTTATTGATTGAGGATGTGTGTTAGGAGAAAATTCTATATCGTAATTCCTCAAGTCCCTGGTTGCAAATAAACAAAGACACACGATTCATAAATGAACACAGATGTTGTCATTATGGATGTATTGGTCTCTAGGATTTAGAGTAATTGGGAGAACTAGCTATTCCACATTCTTACCAAAGAATCACAAGACTGCTGTTCAGCTTCACTATACTATATAGTGTGGCCTCACCAACAGGCTGTGTATCATGTCGCACATTAGAACAAACAGGAAGTGGAAAATCTTGTACTTTCTTATCTCCTGGATATTATGCCATTTTCAATCATAACAGGCACACTGGAATTATATAATAAAAATAACTTTTATCACCACTTAGCATATGTATTTCACGCAAATAGAAAGAACTATTTTCCTAAATAACATCACATGTACTGATTCAACTGTTAAAAAAATACCTCAGGTTAACAACTCCTTTTCATTCTTATTTCAGGTGATACCACTATCCAAAGGGAGAGCCACCATTTCTCAGAATATTAGACATTTAGTTATACCCGAGAACTTGAAGCCTGCAAAAATAATGAGCTTGGTAAAGTCACCTGATCACTTCCAACAACATCATAATGGAAAACTACATTTTAGTATCGCTGCAGAGGACAAAGATGGTCACTTTGAAATCAACAGCTCGACGGGGGACTTGTTCCTTTCTAAAGAACTCGATTATGAGAAGACATCTCATTATCTTTTCAGGGTGGTTACTAAAGACCATAGCAAAACCCCTCCCCTGTACAGCACAGTCTTCCTTAGCGTTGATGTGGAGGACCAGAATGACCACTCCCCATCTTTCCAGGATGAGTTCATTGTGATCAGCGTAGCGGAGAATGTCCCCATAGGAACTCTGGTGCACGTCTTCAATGCCAAAGATGGAGATGGCAGTTTTTTGAACAGTAGAATCCAATACGTCATCGAATCCCACCACCCCGGAATCAATCCATTTCTCATCCACCCCTCATTTGGCACCTTAGTCACCGCATCCCCCCTTGACAGAGAGAGAGTTCCCACTGTAGTCCTGACCATAACTGCATCTGACCAGGCTGTGAATGTGACAGACCGGCGACTGAGATCGCTGGTGGCAAAGGTGGTGATTTTGGATGTAAATGATCACAGCCCCACTTTTAGGTCTTTCCCCATCGCGCATGTCAAAGAGGATGCCACAGTGGGCTCCTTGGTGCACCACATAACTGCCCAAGATCCCGATGAAGGAAGGAATGGAAGAGTGACATACAGCATTCTCTCAGGAAATGAAAACATGGCCTTTATGCTCGATAAGTCATCAGGTATTTGTCATTGTCGATTAAAACTTCTGATCACTTGCTTACATCTATCCTTTTCATGTCCCTCTGTTAAAACGACAGTTCCAAATGAATAAGCTTTAAAGAAATGTGACCTGATTTTGCCTTTAACTTATATATTGATAGGCACAGAAGTTGTATTCAGAGAATGAACTGTAATTGGCCTATTTGTTAATATTGCCTATGCTTTGTAGCTAGCTCACATTTCATGGGATGAATCTACATACATTCATCTTCTTTGCTCCATTGTGGGCCCTCACAGGGTAGGAGAAGTTACCAAAAATGCAAAAAGGTAGAATATGACTAGTTAACAGCATTATTCAATGGCTTTAGTGTGGAAAATTATCTTTAAGATCATAGATTTACAAACATACATTTGTAAATAATTGGAAATAATGTATTTTTTAAAGATTTTATTTGTTTGTAGAGAGAGGGGAAGGAGTGAGAAAGAGAGGGAGAGACACATAAATGTGTGGCTTCCTCTCACACCCTACCCCCCACCCCACTGTGGACCTGGCCCGCAACCCAGGCATGTGCCCCAGCAGGGAACCAAACCAGAGACCCCTTCGTTCACAGGCCAGTGCTCAATCCACTGAGCTACACCAGCCAGGGCTGGAAACAATGTATTTTTTAATTTAACTTAATTAATTTATTGTTTTAGAGAGAGTGGAAGGGCAGAAGAAAGAGAAGGAGAAAAACATCAATGTGTGGTTGCCTCTCACACGCCCCATACTGGGGACCTGGCCTGCAACCCAAGCATGTGCCCTGACTGGGAATCGAACCAGCCACACTTTGCTTCTCAGGCCAGCGCTCAATCCATTGAGTTATACCAACCAGGGATAAAAATAATATATTTTTAAATGGCAGGGTTGATTTGGGCATAAGACCCTTCTCATGTCAACTGTACCATTTTATTTTTTGCAGAAGCATTTATTCCTTGTCAAGGACTGTACATCGATGTCACTCACTGTTACTGCACTTGCCTTGCTATTACCATGTTGCCAGATAACATCTACGAAAAGTTTTGGTGTAGTCTGATGGAAGATTATAGGTATAAAGTGAAATTGGAAATGAACTGCCCTCAATCCGATTTTAAGGAGATATTGAAAAGATGGACTACCATCTCAATCACTAAAAAAAAAATTATTTCTGCATGAGCCTCAGAAAAAAAAATCTCAGATGTATGCCAATTGGCCCAAGTATTAGTAAGACCCTGATTTGGAATGGGACTGAATGTGTAGGATTTGGAAGTCATGATTATAGTCTGGCTATACACTGCTGAACATTTTTATCAAAATATTTATTGAATCCTGTACATATGGTTCCATTCTGAGGCATGCGTGAATACCACCTAAAAGCCCAGCTGACAGAGAGATAGTCCAGACCTAGTTACTGATTACTGTTAGAGCTGGGCTCTCCAAGGACCCATTTCAACAGTTCTTAAAATGTTTTCCATGACAGCTAAGGCAGGTCTATTTCAGATTGTCAAAGAGGATGGATAAAATTAGAACTGCGCCTCAATAATATAGGTATCACGGATCTTGAACAATTGCAGTAGCTGTTTCAGTTGAGGCCTTTTTCAAAGACATAAAATGGTCATTGCTGAATGCATTACTGTGTTTCTCTCACAAGGCTCATATTTCTTATAAAGAAGACATAGCGAATTTTTCAATGGCTTTTGGCTGTGAAGTATAAAATAATACATAATTACTGGAAAGCTGTTTTACCAAATCTGAAGCAGTGAACCTCTTTAATTATCTGACGAAAAGTTCTTACAGGATGAGCATGTATTGGAGAAGCAAACAGCAATCCTAAAAGAAAACATGTGACAGCTGGCATCACGGACAGCGACAGTGTGCAAGACTTTACAACACTTTGCTTAAATGAGTTACATGCTTCTATGGCAATAGGATGGAGACACGCTTTGTTCATGAAATGTGTCTGGGTTGCAAAGTCTTTACTGTTTTTTTGTTAATAAAGAAGACAGTTACCAGAATAAGTATGAAGAGAGGATAACAAAAGCTAAATTTTTTAAAGGCTAAATATCTTAAAGAATGTAGCCATACTCACCTTTTTGCAACTTGGTCACTTTAAACACGAATTCCCCTTGACCTGAAGACAGTTTTTTAAATGAAGATAGAGGTTGGGTACAGAAATCATTTTGATGTAATCTTCACAGTAAATAATGGTATACAATAGACTACTTCTGAATTTTCATGCATTCTTATAGTTTATAGTTTAAATTAGGATGACTTTTCTGATGAAAATATGTCATTTTATTTTAGATGATATATCAATTTAAAGTTAGTTTCATAAGATTTCTTATTTAACAAAGAAAGATTCTGAAGTTTTAGATGTAGGTAGAGTGAGTTGGCTATTCTAAAGAATATTTATTCTGTATTACCTTTCTCCACCTTCAAAACAGGCTTACTAACTACAACTTGCTCTCTGGATTATGAAATTAAAACCGAGCACATTCTGACCCTTCTGGCGCTGGATGATGGTGTCCCAGCACTGTCTTCGTCCCAGACTCTGACAATTACTGTTCTTGACGTAAATGACGAGGCACCCGTGTTCAAGCAGCACCTATATCGAGCTTCCGTTAAAGAAAACCAAAGTCCGGGGGAGTTTGTCACAAGGGTTGAAGCTGTGGACAGAGATTCAGGTAATTTAAAATATGGAAACTAAGTAATTCATGCTAGAAACAAAAATTGATGTAATTTAAACTAGTTATGTCCCAGAAAAATGAAACATTGTGAGTCATCTCAAACTTCTCATACCTCTTTAAATGGCATTCATAAAAATCCTATTCACGTGTAAAGATAATGCGTGCGCTTATATAGCATTTTCTCATATTGATCTTTGTCATTATTTATGGTAGAGTGATATACACCTAATTAACATAGAATTTATTGATTTGATTGTGATAATAAGCAGAAGTATAGACTAGGTATCACATTTTTTTCGGAGTATACTAGATACATGGAATGCAGGAAGGCAAATGGTTAGTTCCTCTCTGTATAGGTAACATAACGGAAGAGACAGGATGCTGATGTCAGACTTCCTGAGTCTGAGTTCCGGAACTGCCATTCACTTGAGCTGTGTAACCTTGACCAAGTTACTGATCCTCTCTGTTCCTCTGTTTGCGTATCTCTAAAACAGGGATAACAATAATACCTGATTTATAGTTTTAAGTACCTGGCACAATAAATGAACAATAGATGTGTTAACTTCTGTTTTTATTATTATTACTATTATTAATGCCAACCACTGTGTTGAGACAAATGACTTTGAAGTAAATGGTTATTACCCTGACTAGAAATCTGTAAATTCCTAGAATTTCTTAGAATTACTTAGAATTACTTTTCAATATCACTGACCTTTTTAGCATTTAAGTTTCAGTAACTTTAAAAATATCCTGTTTTTATTTTAAACAAAATAATTATAAAAATTACAGTGAAGTATTTCCCATTAACATCATATGCCAAATTTTCCCACCTGAATTAATATCAGTAGTTTAGTAAGCCAGAGATTCACATTTGTGCATAGTAAGTGGCATTATGTAATCAGTGTAATATTTTGTTCTTTCTTTATAAAAATAGTAACAGATGTTTCTATGGAGAAATACTATTAATAATAGCATGTTCCTTCTGTTTCAAAGGTGTAAAAATATATATATTTCCTTGAGCTTTTAATGTAAATTGTGTACCATTCAGATGCATTGCCATTTTGGAAAACATCGCCTTTTAATGAAATACATGCATTTAGATGTGATGTTACAAAAACTTTCCAGGGCTAACCTAATCTCTCTTTTGACCAGAGCGGGGCAGTGTGATCAAACAGTTTTTCTTATTTTGCTCAAAGACACAGGACTGGAGCATGCTAACAACTGCTTGTCCCAACCCTCCCTGAAGAATTTATTTAGCACATTTCTCACAGTGTGTTTTTTAGGGTGATAGAAACAAGGGAGGATATACAGAAGCCGTGTGTTTCACCATAATTCTGGTTCGGTAAAGTTCTGTTAGTGTGTGCTCTCACAGAAATCGAACAACACTGGGCTCGGGCACCATCGAAACCACTTCCCAGAATGCACAGACATGTGCCCATCCTGTCGATGGTATGCGATTAGCGATCACTAAAGTGTGTACAGTGCTTCCTCCCCTTGCCCTTACTTTTGCTTCTTAATTTTACTGTTTTGCAATTGACTCTACTGAAAGGATTACTTTTGCTTTAAATGTTTAAAGAGGGAGGAAAGAATTTCTCTCAAATTTGCATATATCAACTAAAGATGATTACCATAAAAATTCTTTCTGATTTTTACTGTCAAGTTACTGAGTATTAGTGTTCTTTTCTTTTAGAACCAGTAGTCTGCAACCTGTTACTTGAATTGAATGTTCATTATTCTAGAGAGTACAGTTTGCTAGACAGAGAATTTAGATGTTAAATTATAGTTTTTCTGGCTTTGCACTTACGTATGCTTTAAATACACATCTAACATCTTCTTGAGTGCCAGATACCTTCACATGTTTTGGAGGCAATTTCAGTTTACTGGAAATCTTAGTGCTTTTAATGAGGCCAGATCTGTTAAGCAAGTAGTTATGTAAATGCATGTGAATTTGTGTGTATGCATGTGATTTTGAACATATTTCCCATTGGTCTTTATTTGGGGGGGTGGCTTATTGGGTTAAAACAATGAAAAAGCATTATGCATGAGAATTAAATGACATAGTCAATATTTTAACATACCAGCATCACATAGGATTTTATGAATGGTTTACTTTGTAGTACATATTTTAAAAAATAATATATAGCATTACTTAATACCAGAAAGCTTAACATATGTTTTCTAACATTCTACCATGTAGTTTTTAAAAATGAAAGCCTAAAGTGTTGGACTTCAAAACCCATGGGAATCTGAGCACTGAATGTTTATGATGTATGACTCACACTAGTTCTAACAGGAGTTTTTTCTTATATTAAAATGGGAAAACAACTACCAGGTTTTAACTAAGATGTTAAAACTGCTACAGCATTTGGTGCCACCAACAAGAGCTCCATTGTTAGTGAGCAAGGGTCTTCCCCAGACGCCCCTCTCTGCCGTGGACAGGACAGGGCACCCTGCCAGGGAAGACAACTCACCGCGGGCGGATAGGTTTACTTAAGAGTGGCAAAATGAATATAAAATAATTTAACAGCAGATTGCCATACAGAAGTGTGGAATTCTATAGTGAGATCTTATTCTCTCCTCCATAAGAACGTATCCTCCGTCTGGGTTTGGCTTGAATAAACTCCGTATCGGTTTCTTGGAAAATGCCTCCCGCTAGATGAGCAGCTGCACCCAACACCCTACACTTGGGACAAGGGAGAAACATCTCACCGCGAGAGCATTTCACCTGCTTCACGGAGCCGGAGGCACCGTTCACTGTCGAATGCCTCTAGTTTTAGAAATGTGAAAATGTGAAAAAAGCTTTAGAATTAATGAAATAGTAAACAGAAACAAAAAGAGCAAGGACCACTCATGACCTCACTCACCCCGAGAGAATCGCTGTTGAAATTGATATGTAGTCTTACTTCATTTAATTCAAGGTACTGTAATTATGTAATTGTTTACTTGTCTGCCTGTCCATTAGGCTGTGAACCTCTCATGGGTCCAGGGTGTAGCTTATTCACCTTTATCCCAGGTCCCTTAGCTACCGCTCAGGATCTATGACTTAGGAGCTCAGTAAATATTTTTAACTGTGGACCTGAGACACTGAAGCATCTGTGAAATGTGCTGCTTCAAGTCACCGTCACACTTCAGAATTTGTTCATTTATTTATCCCTTCGTTCAATCCACCAGGCACAATACTGGTTTTGCTTCAGAAATGTCTGGGTTGCAGGGCACTGTACAGTTGAGAGATCACATGAAAGATGATCTTCCTAAAAACATATCTGAAAAGAGCACTCCCTTGGCCAGAATTCTTTATTCATTCCCTATGGTTTCTATGGGAAAGTTCTATTGTCTTTCAGCTTTACAACCGGCATCTTTATGAAGTGACTGCATCTTTCCTCTGTCCTCATCTCCTATCACTCTCCCGCCCTTTACTCTAGGACAGGGTTCTACAAACTCTTCTCTGTGAAGGGGGAGAGAGTAAATGTTTTAGGCTTTGCAGGCCATACAGTTTCTGTTACTCAAGTCTGTTGGGCAGCAAAACAGCAACAATAGATAATACATAAAGAAATGGGTGTGGCTCTGTTTCAATAAAAATTTACAAAAGCAGGGGTGGGCTGGATTTGGCCAGTGGGCTGTAGTTTGCCAACTGCTGGTCTAATGCACGTATCTATTTAACACATCTAAGTTACTTGCTACTTTCTGCTCATCAGATCCAATTATGATATCATCAAAGTAGTGGATCAATGCGATGCTTTACTGGATGCCAAGATGACCAGTATCTTTGCCAGTAGATGATGGCGGATAGCGGAAGGGTTTACCCTACTGAAGTACTTGATTGTTCATGCCAGGTGAAAGCAAATCACTTCCATAGTTCTTATGAATTTCTGTAGAGTGTTGGTTTTAAAAAGGTGTCCCCCCCATCATCTACAGTCTACAAAGAGACAACTACTAGAGGACTTTTAGAGGATGCTTGTGTCCCTCTAAGCAATGTCTTTCTCAGGGTCCTTATGAAGGAAGAATCCTCTGAACTCAAGATATGTAATGGGGGGTGGGGCATGTCAGGCATAGTAAATCCATCTTAACATTCCCATTTCCTTAAGCTTTCAATTCTTTGTGGTACAGAGCAAGGGAAGATCAGCCTCAATGATAGGCCAGTGTCAAATCCAGCCAGTCGAATAAACTGTCAAGAGACATAGCTATACAAGCTGACACATTAAATTTATAACCTCTGGTAAGCACACCATATCGATAAATCCAGCCTAAATCAAAGCTCTGTTTTATTGTCCTGGATTTCACATCCTTAGAAATGACTTCCACACATACTCCCCAGGTTTATTCCAATATAAGTTAGAAAACTCAATGTCCTTTTGAAACAATAAGCTGTTTCCAACTGAGTTAGGTTCGTACATGACCACCTGCGATACATTGAGATCTGACTCTGGTTATGGCTCCTCAGGTCAATAAGCCTGCCTTGCAAGAAGTTACCTGTTGTGTCTGCCACGCAATCTGGGTAGGATCTCAGGAAGATTGATTTTAGGGCTCCCAGGGAAGATTTCTGGTGTTCTGACTATGACTGAGCTGTGAGTTTAAAGCCTTAGCTTATAATTTTCTTTCTAAAAGTTCTTTGTACATTCAGAAACAGCTATCTCACATCACATTCCTTTTTACTGTCATATGACCCAAGTCAGCACCATTTGGTCCTCTAAGGAATTTGAGTCCTTTAATAGTCACTTAATGCAATCCAACATCGGTGATAATTTAATTGATTGTGATATCATTGCAAGTGATGAATTACTAGTATCCCTTTTCCCACGGCCAAGGAACTCAGCAGTGCATTCAAGGCCTACGACATATTCAAACCAATCCCAGAGTTCCTGTCACTTGGGGCCCACTGCTGGTGCCAAGTACTGCATCAGTCAGGTGCAGTCAGGAAAACCAATGTTACTACACAGGTGTTAGAAACTGGGTTAGGGAAAGGGGAATCTTGAGGTAACCCAGGAAAAACACTGGAAAACAAGGAGAATAGGCTAAGATGATCAGAACCTCTGAAGAAAATGAGCGAAGGAGCCTTGCAGAGCCTGGTCCTGGGAGTACCAAAGACACTGGAGGCTGTGAGCAGTTGCTGCGGCCAGGTGAAAGGGCATCACAGCAAATGGGAGGAGGAAGTCCTATCTCCTCTCCTTCTGGCTCCCAGCCTCCCTGCAAGGTCCCTTGGGTGCCAGCCCTCTTTATTCCCCCTTACTCGTCAAATCCTATTCATCGTTAGGGTCTCGGCTTATACAAAAGGCAACTTGTACTTACACAGTCATTCTTATCAGGTGGAACCATAATTGCCTGCTTACTTACCTGTATGCAGTGCTGTACTGTGAGCACTGTGAGGACAGAGAAGTTGTCTTCTTGCTGTCAGTTATATCCTTAGCACCTGGCCTCGTACCTTGGTGCTTACCATCACCTTCTCCACATTTATTGAGTGAAATAATTAATGAAGAAATTATGTACCTGTGATAAGTCTTCCCTGATCCACTTCCTCAGTGATTTAATATATTCTACCACATTGTCTATAACTCATTGATTTAATTGTCTCCCCCACTGGAGGGTTACTCTGAGGGTCAGGATAATTACTTATTATTCAGTGGTACCTTTCCAGTGCCTGGCTCTCAGGAGCTGTGCATTACACAAAGGAACACATGAATACATGTGTGCATGCATGCATGAATTAAACTTCCAAATAACTGGAGCTCAATGCAAATGCATGGTGTCATCTGTGTATGAGTGGAAACTAAAGCCATTGGGTTGGGACGGAGGGAGAATGAGTTCCTTTTATTTCCTTTCCTCCTTTCCTCTCTTTTTCTCCCCCTCCCTCCCCTCCTTCCTCCCCTCCTCTCTCCCTTTGTTCCTTCCTTTCTGTCTTTTTTAACATCATTCAACAATATCTGAAGGTAAGAGCTAAAATTGACAAGTAGATTTTGTAACCAGAAGGTCATTGGTGACTTTAGTAAGAGTAGCTAGGTATGGCAGTGGTTTCAAGCTAACTGCGGAGAATGGACAGTATTTTTAAAAGGCACTTGGCTGTAAAGAAAAAGAAAAAAAAGTCTTGAGTCTTATAGCTAAAGAAGAATATAATTTTAGGGAAGAAATTAATGAGAAAGATTAGAACTGACAGGAAAATTCCAAAGAAGGTATTTGAAGAATCACTTGACCATGAAGACAGAAAGCAGAACAAAGAGTTGAGCACAGATGCAGGAAGTTGAGGGGATTCTTTTCCCAGCGCCTCCACTTTATCTGGGAAACAGGCGGGGAGGGGTCTGTGAGAGTGAGCCAGGAGGTGTTTGAGACACAAATGGGAGAGAGGTGACCAGGAAGATTTGGAAAGATGGCCAGGTGACAAGGACTTTCAGTGGCCTCAGTCTATGCTGTTGTGAAATTTCCTCCAGCTCTAGTTATCTGCTGGATATTCAGAGAGGGCAAGAGATGGCTGGAGTGATCCTGGGTCGGAGCTTTGCTGGTCATGTTTCACAAAAAGCCACAGGACCTGAGGAAATCTGCAAGGTGGCTAGCGTGACAATTCATGGGGTGGGCTTAGGTAGGAAGAGAAATGCATTGTGGAGGAAGGTTATCCCAGAGTGGGAGAAATGAAGGCATCATAAGGCCGCAGGTCTTGAGGTCAAGAGCAGATGTACGTGTGTGTGTGCACCCACGTCTGTGCACATGCACGCTCTTCACTGGGTGTGGTTGTAAGTATTCCGCACAGTAGGCTCGGGTCCAGCTTTCCAAATTGCCTAGTAAGTTAATGAAATTCTACTAAATAATCTCTATTTTATTTTATTCTCTTAGTTTTCAAGTTTGGTGATGCTCTCTTTGTTCTGGTGGATTATAAGGGTGTGGAGGAAGAAGCAAGGAACTGAGTTCCAAAAAAGCCACAGTAAAATACTTTAAATTTATCTCACAATATTTAAATTGTGAAGGGTGTGAAGCCTGGAGTGTGAAAATGCATGTATGCAAACTGTTATTATAAAGAGAGACCTTATTTATCTTTAATAACACATCAGGAGGTTGGCAGTGAGTGATTATTTTACAGATAAAAGCTATATCAAATAATAGGAATAATAAAATCAGAAAGTTTTTAAAAAGTCAGGGAAATACTGGTGATAATGGAAAAACACATCAGAGAACAACAGAAATGATGGAAGAAGGGAATATGGAAATATAAGATGTGAGTTCATGTTGAAACATTTAAAGATATTTTCTAGGTTTGACCGGTGGTGGGAATTAAAAGTATATAATATTTAATATGTAATATTGTGTGTAACATATAGTAAGTGAGTAAATTTATTTTAAAACTAAAGGGTCCAAAAATTAAAAGGTGCTGTTCTCCACATCAGCTCCATGTAGGCAATGGTGCACCTGTTTGAGCTCCTTGGCAGATCAGCTTGTCACCTAATTTTGCTCACCAAATATTTAAGGAACAAGGAAAGTAGGCGTAAGATGGTATTGGTCCCATTTTCATAATGTAGGAAGAGACAGGCAGGAGTAACAACCTGGAATTCTTAGGAATTCTGTCTTGGCTAGAGGAGAGATTATGTGGTCATTATGAGATGAAAGTAATCACCGTGCTACTAAAGGATCGTTAATGTAATACCATGACCAATGCTTAGTGATAGAATGAAATATTTTGGTAAGCTCTGGCCATATCATATCAAATATGTTGATCCTATCTTATTAGACTTTTAAAAATGTCATTCAAATGCCTGCCAATTATCTCAAATATCTTTTGTCTTTCAAGGGACTTAGTAAGAAGACATGTATGTTTATTTTATATATAAAAATGCATGATATTCCCCTTCTTCCAGCACTCATTCCTATATTATACTCACTGGATCATAGTGAAATTTACTTTTTAAGACTGGCAAGATGGAAATGTGTTCATTGAATTTTTTTATTGTTGTTGAGAACAAAGAACAACATTTCATCTTTTATTAAAGTATAAAGTCATATACTCTAAGTATTATATCTATGCCAAGATTCTTGTCAGTTAAGGAAAGAACATAGAAAAGTGATTGAAAGGAACTTGTGTAAAGTGCAACTAAGCTACAAGGGCACGGGATAAACCCATTCAAGTTAATGGGATGAAAGGTCTTCAAAACCTGAAGGGAAATGGCCTGATTCTGTTCGTGGGGGAGAAATGAAACCACAAAAGAATGAGAAGAACTATTTTCAAAGTATGTAATAATGCAGCATTTCTCACTCCAGAAGGGGAGTGAATATTAAGAATAATATTGCAGAGAAGCGACTCTCAGAGCTCACCATCTGGGAAAAGAACAGAGTATCGTAACTGAGCATAAGCTTGGAAATAGAAGGTCAACTCACGGAAACTGTCCTTTGCCCTGTAGCTTACAGTCACATCATGAAGCCACAATCAGGGGTGTTGGGAAGAGTAATTAGGAATATGTTGGAGAGTTGCACACTCATAAGAAATTTTTTATGGGAGGGAAAAAATCTTAAGCATTCACTGTGGGGAAGTCTCATAAGACTTTTGAAAAGCAAGCATTTTGGCTCATGAGGCTTTTATTTGGCAAGAGCAGCCAAGAGAGTTGTTTTGTTTTGTTTTTTAACTTTAATTTGAAGGTTGTCTAAGCATCTTGCCTTTTTCATCTATTGCCTACTATGTTCATAGGAAAAAGAATAGGAGAACAGAAGAATGGATTCTAAAGGGATAATTGCTAAATTTTTTTTTATATTTTCCTTAAGGAATCAATTCCAAGCTGCAGTTTGAAATCATGCCAGGTGCATCATTTGGGTTGTTTGAGATAAATCCTGACACCGGAGAGGTGGTGACAACCACCACACTTGACAGAGAACTTCAGGAAGTCTTCACCCTCCGAGGTAAGGGATCCCTGGGCTCTGCTAAACAAATAAACAAACAAGCACGGGCAGTAGGAAGTTTTACGGATCAGTAGGGTGTCTTTAAATAAAACATTACTGACCCAGTGCCACCGGGTTAGTTTGGCCTGGAGCTGTTCGGTTAGGGCAGTGCATTTCAGGTATGAATTAACAGCCCCAACCTGTGCCATTTTTCATTCCGTGTCAGTACTTGTACGAGACGGGGGCGTCCCTTCACTGTCTGGCACCACAAGCATTCTCTGTACTGTGGAAGATGAAAATGATCACGCCCCGAAGATTATTGTCCCCACCCGTGACATTGAGGTTCTGGAAAACCAAGAGCCAGGGGTTGTCTACACTGTTTTGGCCTTTGACATGGATACTGGCAATAACGGAGCCATCAAGTATCATATAATCGGTAAGTATTTTCTTTATTAAAATTCCCCCCATGACACTGACCGAGTTGACACATGTATGGTGATTATTCTGTATTTGGAGTCTATCGCAGTGTCGGCAAAACACACACCCAGTTAGAACTGATTGGTGCCCTGGGTTTCCTCTCTGCCTCCTTCCTACAGCCGTCCAGAACCACTGCTCTCCACAACTTGTGTAAATTTTCCTATAGGACAATGCATTTTATTGCCCTAAATTATTTAACATTAGTGGATGTACAGGTGGGACGGATAGCCTTTTTTTTTGTTTCTTATAATCACTTATTTTTATTATTTTGAGCAATTCAGACTTTTTTCAGGTCTTTCTAGATGGACCTAGAACGAGTGTGCAAACGATTCCCGGGTCTGAATAGCAGTGTGACATTTCAGACCTACCACCATCCCCCAAAGGTCAAGGTCTTTAGGAACTTCTTCCCTAAAGGATAGTTTTGAGACATGGATCCCGTCGGATTGGAGGCATGAGCATTTCTGACAGAACAACTTCCACATCAGTACAGGTAGCTTGAGAGAGCCATATCTTATTCATCTAAAAAGAGTGATCGAAGAACCTGATTTTTAGCATACATCACAGAGGACACAGAATGAAGGAGCTAAGGAGAGAGCAGTTTCGGGGCTGCTTCTGATGAAGAGAAGCTGCTTAAGGTCTTGTAAACGGAGTTTTAGGGCTGGCTTCCGGAAGCTATCACTTCCTCATGCTATAAATTCTATAATCAAGCTATATTCTTTGTACCACCCATTTTACTCCAAAAAGAAAACAGCTTTATTGCCTTTCCCCTGATTATAAAATGATATATCATTGCTGTAGAATATATACATATATACATATAATTTATAAAAAAACAAAAGTAATAAAAAATCTTATGCCTTGCAGAGATAACTCACTTGGTATTTTGAAAAACACTTTTCCGTGAACCTCAGTGAACTACAGACACCATTTTTATACATATCAGAAAACTTATGTGCACTAGTTTGTTGCCTCATTTTTTAAATGAATATACTGTGTACATCTTTCATGTCAGTGAATATGTATTTCTAATGCTGTCTCTTATGCATATGCATAAAATCATTTATTTCACTCATCCCTTTTGGTGGTCACTGAGATATTGAACAATCTTACTATTATAAAAATTCTGTGTTGAACAATACTTACATTATTTCCTTATGATAAAGGTATATCATACTGGCATCCCAGAGAATGATACCCCCTCCAAGTAACTTATATCAATAAGTCCAATTCTTATTTCTTCTTTCCTATTCCAGTAGAATAGATATTTTCCTCTTCTGTAAACTCCACTTGTTTTCTAAAACTTCTCAAACTATCTGTGGTTTATATTTTTAAAATTTCTAATCTGTTGTGACTGATAGTCTTTATGAAATAAAATAAGTATGAGTTACTGGGGAAGGGAATCAAAGGCATGAAAAATGCAAACCCCAGTGTTTAAGAACTATTATTGTATTATGCAGACATAAAAGTATTCCCTTGAGTTGCTATAAAATTTTCTAAATGCTCACTCCCCATTTCTGCATTCACCTTGTCAAGGGCCAATCACAAACAACGTCCAGACTGCATCTCTCTTCTTCCATGGCATCGGGAATGTTCCCCATCTGTGCTCATGCCCCTCCCTTTCCTGCATGGCCAGTGTTTCTCCCCCTACTGGCTTTTCCCATCACTTTTTACCAGCCCTTCCCATCTTGAAAAACATCCCCCCTCAAAAGTATCCCTTCATTCACTATCTCTTTCCTTCACATTCAAGCTTCTTAAAATCATCTGCACTCTGGATTCTTAAGGACGTGCATCCAGAAACTCCTTGGAAAGCATCATGTAACCATGAGAGCACTCAGACCTCACAAGAACTGGTCTAAACATGCTAGTCTTTCACCTGAGCCCATCATGACTTCTTCCTGCCTTACTCCTTCTTTTTCCTCCTTCATATTTTTTTTAATGTGGCCACTTCCTCTCTGCACCTATGATTTCAGAACCTCCTGTATTCTAATCAGGTTTTGACGCTGCTGCCCAGGACTCTCTCTAAAACAGAAACGTGATTCATGACACTTTCCTGTCTGCAATCCCTCAGGGACTCCCCGTGGATTTTAAGATAAAGTATAAACTGTTCAGCAGTGTACACAGGGCACTTCATATTTGACCCTCTGCTTACCTCCAAAATCCACTGCAAACCCTCCTCCTACCCTCAACACTCAAATATCCAGGGGGCCCTGTGTTCAGTAAAACATCCACAGCCATTAACTTGTCCTATTCCAGGGGCCTCACACGTGCTCTTCCCTCTTCGTCTTGCTCTTCCTTCTCTCTGAAACGTGTGGCCTTTATCCCCCGCTACGACTCCATGTCACTCTTTCTAATAAGCACATGCTGCCCATCCTAACACGGGGCTGTGTGCCCTTCCTCTGGGCGTCCCTGTGCCCCATATGTAGGATTTTCACACTGTACTTAAATGTCCAGGCACTGACCCCCATTCCTCCTCACTATCAACTCTTGGAGCCTGGGATCATGTCCTGCTCTCCTCATATTCCAGCATCCAGAACGTACTCGGTATATGGCAAGTGTTCCTTAAATGTTTGCTGAGTGAATGCATGTTTATCACCCACAAATGCCACAGAAGTACAAGTTAACCATGCCTTATGAAGAAACACAAGTGCAAATTCCTTCTCCTCGGTCCCCAGCACTACCTATGACTGCAGTGTTCTCTGAATGCCAGTCTACTTCGTGCCCATGTGCCTCTGGCAGACTCCGGTATACTTCCACACTATCGGGAACAGTGCACCTCATCAAAGAATATGGCCAGCAAGTTACTGAACCATATTCCTCCTGACTAATGTTCAGGGTGACTTTCAAATGTCCTTGAAAACATTCTGTCCTATGTTCAGTTTTAACTTTTATTCCACTTAATACCATGGATGATAATACAAGAAAGATGTTTTTGAAGGATGCAGAGACAAAACACTCTCCTTGCTTATGTTATGGAAGAAATAGACAAGTGTTTCACTATTACTAACAGAAGTGTTTCATGATTCATGCACAAAGCACATGGAAATGTAGAAGAGAGCTTACTACTGTCACATAAGTGCCATGTAATCTGTAGTGAGTCATTTTTGGGAAAATTACTGCTATCAATCTGTTAATTCATGACTGATATATAAAAATAAACATTTCATCCTATTTCTTATCCCTGCCTACTATTGTTTCTTTTATTTTATATAAAAGGTACATTTTAATCCTCTTAAAAGGAAAATATATGAATATAAATGTTGTAGATGCACATGCATGAAAATCATACTTCTACAAATCAGTCAAAGCAGATGTTCTAATTATTGGTTGAATTAAGATAGATACTGAATTATATTATTTTGTTCATCCCTGATAATAGAAGCTTCATGAGGGTAGAGGTTTTATCATTCACGTGCATTGTTATAGCCTCAGTACTTACAAAAGCACTGGGATGAAGTAATCAGGAAATAAATGTTTGTTGAATGAATCAATGAATATATATATTCAGCAGCTACTTTTTTAATTCAAGGGAACTTTGAATTTGTTTTCTTTGATAGATGGAAATACCGATGAGTACTTTGCTATTAATGAAACATCAGGAGAACTCTCAACCACTCGCGCTTTGGACAGGGAGCAAGTCAGCGATTTTGCCCTTGTCATCCTGTGCTCTGACCTGGGGGATCCACCGAGGAGCTCTATAGTGCAGCTGCAACTTAGAGTCTTGGATGAAAATGACCACAGCCCTTCCTTTCCCACACTTCATTACCAGTCCTCCGTGAGAGAAGACGCGGAAGTGGGTACAGTGGTTCTTGTGCTCACCGCTGTGGACAAGGATGAAGGCCTGAATGGGCGAACTGTGTACTCTCTGACAGATGAGGCTTCTGGTGCCTTCACCATTGATCCTGTGGCAGGCACTCTGAGAACGAGCCATATGCTTGACCGAGAGGCCAGATCTCAATATACATTCAAAGCAGTGGCCAGAGACTGTAGTGTCCAGGGCTCCAGAAGTACCACAGTAATTATAAAAGTATATGTCACTGATGTTAATGACAATGATCCAGTTTGGGAACAGAACCCCTTTGACATTTTTCTTTCCCCTCAGTCACCTATAAACCAGACAACTGCCATTCTAAGAGCCAATGACCCAGATTTGGGGCCGAATGGAACTGTCATTTTTAGTTTTGCAGAGACCCAGTCCATGTTTTCTATTAACAAATATACAGGAGAGATTCATCTTCAGCAAAACCCATCTTCAGGATATTTTCCAATCTGGCTGCAGCTTAAAGTTATGGACCAAGGGGTCCCCACTCGGTCAACCTCTGGTCTCTTGGTCATTCACATGGAAGGAGTGGAGGTAAAGGTGTCCTTCAGCCATCACCTGTATAAAGGGATTGTGACTGAAAATTGTGAGGCAGGTGAGTGTCCCTTTGAGTTTTTTTTGTATTTTGCATTTACTCTGGCAAAATGCTTAAAACTAAAGATTGATTATATAATAAGAATGTTACTGTAAATTCATTTATAATTTTTTTAATGTAAAAAATTCTTGGTATGCTAATTTTCATCCAAAGTATATTCAGAAAAATATACTCAAGTATAGTAAAACACACATGTGGTCATTTTTCCTCAAAACACTAATTGTTTTTCATTAATTTCCACACCACTTATGGGAAACATTAAGAAACCTACTGAACAGATTAAATTAAAATATCCTTCTAAACACACACACCCAAAAAGCTATGTAGATAGTTGTGAGTTTAAAAAAATTCAATTTGGGTAATCATGTTCAACAGAGAATTGAACCTTCTGATTCTTCTAACCCACCAGCGGGCACACGAAGGGACTCGAGGGCTTGGGGGAGGGTTCGGTTGCTAAAGGCCTGATGAGTGTTGTGCGCTCGCTCATGCCAGTTTTTGGTTTTTGTTTGTCATTTTATCGTGATTCAGTTTCACGTGATACCGTCATAAACCACTGTTTAGAAGGCAGCCTGCATTTTTCTGAAATTAATTTTTTTCATTTTATAGTGAAAATTATAAAATTAATGTTTTGCACATTATATATTGCTTCCTGTATGAAAAAGAACATTCAATTTAAGGTTGAATATTCAGTTAGGGTTGTTCTCAATTGCAGATCATTCTGCCCTCTTTTGAATTGAGCGTTACTTCCTCAGAAGTCCTATTATGGATTCCAAACATAATTAAGAGTAAATTGCAGTTATCTTCATTAAATGAAATATTAGTGACTTCAAAAATAAGTCAGCAATTTCCAATCTCTATATATTCTTATGTGTAATGAGACTTCCACATAAGAGTTACATGTTAAGAAATATGAGATTCTTCTTAGAGCTATATTTCTATTCCTCTTAAGAGACATAAATACCAGCCTCATAGCAAAGCCTGATAGAAAGTGAAGTTAACATGTTCTCAATAACATAGCACAAAATATATTAATCAATCTTGAAATTAATCTGATAAAATCATACAATAAAGCCCAGCCTTCATCTGCAATGCAGCTAATACACATTTCTCCCTAAACGTCTTTGACACATGGTCTTTCAGTCTCTGTTTGAATATTTCAGTAATTGAGAATTTAGGAGAGTGGTTCTTGAACTTGAGTATAAAACCAGTGATCTATGACCGTCCTCTCCCACTGCAGATTCTACTTCCTAGTTCTTGCAGGTTCTGCTGAACTCTGAGGTCCAGACCCCATTGTTTTTAACAAGCTCTGCAGGTGATTTGTTGCATGTCGAAGTTAGAAAGCCCCTTTATTTGGAAAGTTATTTATATATTGAACCCAGACCTGCCTCCTTTGTGTCTGTCCATAAATCCTAGTTCTGCCCTCTGGAGCACTCCACTGTTATACACAATCACTGTTCAGATATTTTATCTTCTTCTTCAACACACTTTTTAGAGAATTAAGTGCCAGGTACTTTTTCATTGGCATATATCAGTGAACTAAAATATAATGCTGCTGATTCTTGTGAGACTAACATTCTAGCAGATATAGAGAGACAATATCAATCAGCGTAATAAATAACTGAAGTATAGTATACATTGGATGGTGGTAAGAGCCATTGAATGAGGGAAAAGCAGAGCAAGGTTAGAAGAAGAAGGGAGTGCTGGAGGGGCAACAGATTGCAGATCAGATCAGACATCATTGAGCAAGTGACATTTGGGCAAAGACTCGAAGAGACGAGGTAGCCATTCCTATATTTGGGGCAGAGCATTTCAGAAAAGAAGAAAAGCTAGTGGGATCCTACTTGGTTTGTTCAGAGAACAGCAAAGAGGACTGCATGACAAGCAAAATGAGCAAGGGGGAGAACAGTGGGAAATAGCAGAACTGAGAGGTCCTCTAAGAGGACAGGAGGACTTCGGATTTTAATTGCAATAATATTCCCTTCTCTAGTTCACTCACATACCCTTCACGTAAGAGGGTTTCCAACCACTGCTAGTGAATGTTCACACCCAGTATAAATCTTGAGAGCAACAGACATTAAATATGTTATTCTTCAAAAGAATCAGCATGGAAGCCAAAATTGTTACTACAATTTTTTACATTAGTGAATGAAATTTCTAAATATACCTAAGGCATTTCCTAATTGTTAAGCTGTCCTTTCTCAATTCTCCCAGGACCAATTTGCAAAATTAAATCTGAATAAAAGGCAATGTATAAGACACCCCAAAGAAATTGTTTCAATATGAAATTAAGTTATGGATTAGTAAGCATGATAATACTTCTGGTCAAATTCAGAAATGATTTAATAATAACACCAATGAAAACTGCTGTGGAAGGGGAAATTTTCCTTTTGCAGTGTGCCTTCATCTGTGTCACAGGCCCACTCTGTTGCTAGCAGGAAATGACCCCGATTTTAGCCTGTTTCCCATCATTCCGGCAGCATCTCATCAAACCTGTACACCTTCCATCTACTGCCAAACATCACAGTTGGGATTAATCAGTATGGGTAAGAGTAACATGAGATAAAAAGTTAGGGTAGAGGATGGTGAAGACCAAATCACATTCTTATCTCTGATGCTCGGCCTCCTGTTTAAGATTCCACTAGAAAAGCTAATGAATAAGTGGATGGGAAGCCTTCACCCTGCCATCCTCATCATTGTGTTTTCTTTGACCTCGGGCCAGAGTTGTCCTTAGATCTCTTGTATTTGGAATTATTGGATAAATTTGTTTTCAGTAGAACTTAACACTCTTTTTATTAAATCTTGTACATAAGGAAGGCTAGAAATACTTCTGGCAGTAATACAAGCATATGGTATCCATAAATATCCAGGTAGGTATACATTTTGTGACATCTAAAGCAGCAGGTTGGGACCTCACTTTGAAGACTAACTATGACATGTGTGAAGGATGTGAAGTCCAAGTTGAGAGGTCAACCAAAAGCATCAGCATATAGCAGGGAGAAAAAGGAGAAGGAAATGATGCCAGTGAAGAAAGCTGTTGAATCTGATGGTACAACTAACTACCTCTAGATCCTGGGATCATGTGAAAAACAATGACAAGGTGCATAAAATATTGATTGACATTTTCAAGCTGGCCAAAGCTTTGTCTGGAAATGAATTCACTACAGACCACCAGATCATATCCTAGACACCAGAAGGTGATTTGTGTGTTTTTGAATTCCAATGGATTTAAAAGAGTGTGAATCCACTGATCAGTGTTAGAATGGCCTTGATATAAATTATTTAATATGAATTTATAGCTTCCAGAATGATTTCCCTACCAAATATGCCTACAATTTTAATTTTATCTTCAAATGACAAATATATGCCTAGAAGAAGCTTAAAATTTCCGTGGGTTACTCAAAATCCTATCAGTAAGCACCACTTGACATCCTCAGTGAATTATTTTTGTATTATCCTAAATTTTCACCATCCTAAACTGGTTTTAACACTTAGATGTCATTTTAAGAAAATAAAAAGTTAAAACAAATTACTCTAATTTATTTATATTTGTTTAACATTTTTTCTTAGAAAGCCAAGAAGTTTGAGTTTTTATTAACTTTTCATTCACCTATTAACATTAAACTTAAAACATCAATTGCTTAAAACAGTATATAGTTCAGTAAACAGTTTCCATTTTGAAAGCAACCTTTTGGTAAGTAAAATCCCTTTGAGAGCCAGTCATGAAATGTTCACTTAGTCATAGGAGCAGTCCTTTTTGGGGGCACCAGCCGGGTATAAGAGAGGCTGGCTGTACAACGGTGTGACGAGACAAGGTGAAGTCCGAGTGGTTCCCCACTCTTTCCTCTCCCCACTGCTGCTTTTCAGCCCAGGTGAGAGGGAATCTAACTGCTCTGAATCTTTCTGGAGTGAACAATAAGCCACTTGGTTGTCCACGATGTTGCAGTCCACTAAAACAGTTGGAAAGAGCCTTCTAGAAGTCAGTTTTTATTCTGTTTTACTGCCAGTGTTTCGGTTGTCCTGAGGATGATGAATCAGCAACCATAGTCCCCAGTGTAGACACTTCACAACTTCGTGCATTTCTTTGAATTACCATGAGGAGAAAATTGAAATGATGAATTGTATCAAAGTTAATACCCGGATTAAAAGTTAATACTCAGACTTTAAGACTAAAGATTTATAAAAGACTTGAAATAAAATAAAAACATGATGACCCTTGGAGGCATTGTAACTAGTAAAATATCTTTAATATTATAAATAAGTCAGATCTTAATATTTTGGAGGAAATCTTCCCACCCTTTGGCAATTGGTTCAGTAATTTCTGACTCCTATGTTTGGAAAGGCTGGCTGATGTATACAGAATGTGGGAACTGTGACACAGGGGTGTCCAACCCGTGGCCCGTGGGCCGCATGTGGCTCAGGACGGCTGTGAATGCGGCCTGACACAAAATTGTAAATTTACTTAAAACATTATGAGATTTTTATGTGATTACATGTCAAAATGTATTTAATGTGTGGCCCAAGACAAGCCTTCTTCTTCCAGTGTGGCCCGGAGGTGCCAAAATGTTGGACACCCCTGCTTGAGTGTGACGGCAATTAGGACAGCCACTCTTGCTCCTGATGGAGATGAGAAACACTTCCCAGAAATGCTGTAAGGATTAAATGAGGTCATCCCAGTGTGATAATCAATGCTTTTCTTACTGTTTTGTTATCTTCCCTCCATCCTAAATCTTTAGTTAAATGTTATTAAGTTATCCGGGTACAAATCCTCACCAGAGCAACCCATTACTACTAAACAATTATATAGCAACAATGAAACTACTTGCAGCTTTGAAAACCCTGCAATTCCATTTTGTTCCACTTCATCTCCAAACCAGAGAAGAGTTATACTTTCCAAGGTGCCAGAGTTCCCATAACTATGGAAGTGGTGTCTCTGTGTCATCCACGACTTTGGAACAGAATTTTTATGGTAATGAAAGAAGGAAGAAAACATTATCTGTTATTCCTACTTCGTTATTTAAGGCTGGTCTCATATTTGGAATGAAATTCATTGGAATGAGGTCCATCTAACTAGCCATTTACAGGGACACTGAATTTCATTACCTTACCTGTGACTCTAAGATAGCTCCGGAGGAGATAGAAGGAGAATGGCAGGCTTTAGGCAAGGTCAAGTTTTCTCAGGAGAAAAGCACCTCACAAGGCAGTTTTTATCTTTGTGAATTAACCCCAGTCCCACATCTAGACTTCAGCCCTATTGGCTCAAGACCTCATTTTATTAACAAAACAGGGAATGCTTTCCCCAGGCCTGGGACTTACTACCAATATGAAAGAGACATGTAGAAATCAGAACTCACGTGTTTTTATGCCTATGAAGAAAAATGACTGCCGTGCAAATGACAGCAGCCATGTCAGGATGACCAGCTTTCTCTTCTTTAGGAAAAAAGATTCAAGGATCCAAATTGTAGTCAGAAAGGTGCTCGCTAATTCTGACAGTTCCAGCAGCTGTGATTCATGTATTAGACGTCATCGATCTACGTTACCCTTTCCTCAGAGAGGGCCTACACTGTACCACCTAGTGAGATTTTGTGATTTCGCCACAGCCATCTGGACTTGCATGGTTCATCAATTTCCTTCTAATTCATACATTTTTTTTCTGTAAGTGTCTTAACACCTTAGTCAAGGCTTCTGCCCTGGGAGTGATTGTTTCTTTATGGTGATTTTGCATAACTCTTTTCTGAACCATTATGTTTTCTTTGTAGTATAATAAGATTAATATATTTTTAAAGACTTAATTTTTCCAGAGAAGTTCAGGTTCACAGCAAAGTGGAGAGAAAGATACAGGGATTTCCTGTATATCCCCCATTATCAACACCCTGCACAAGAGTGGTGCATTTGTTACAATGGATGAACCTACACTGACATGTCACCATCACCCAAAGTCCATAGCTTACATTCGGTTTCACCCTTGGTTTTAGACAAATGTATCATGACATGGATCCACCACTATGGTGTCACACAGAGTGGTTTCACTGCCCTAAAAATCCTCCATGCTCTGCCTGTTCATCCTTCTACCACCTCTGCTCCAAACCCTGGAAACCACTGATCTTTTTGTGCTGTCTCTATCTGTCTCCATAGTTGTGCCTTTTCCAGCATGTCAGATAGTGGAATTCATACTGTATGCAATTTTTTCAGATGGGCTTCTTTCACTTCATAATATGCATTTAAGGTTCCTCTGTGTCTTTTCACGGCTTGATAGCACTGAATAATGTTTCACTGTCTGGATATAGCACAGTTTATTTATCCATTCCTCTCCTGAAGGACATCTTGGCTACTTCTAAGTTTGGGCAATTATGAATAGAGCTACTATAAAAAATCACTACTATGAAACATATCCATGTACAGGTTTTTGTGTAGACATAAGTTTTCAACTCTGTTGGGTAAATTCCAAAGAGAGTGATTGCTGGCTCTTATGGTAAGAGTACATTTAGTTTTCTGAAGAAACTGCCAACCAGTCTTCCAAAGTGACTGTGCCATTTTGCATTCCTACCACAGTGAAGGACAGTTCTTCTTGCTCCACATCCTTGTCAGAATTTGTGTTGTCAGTGTTCTGGATGTTGGCCATTCCAATAAGTGTGTATTGATGATATTGATAATATTTCATTGTTATTTTAATTTACATTTCCCTGATGACATATGACAAGGAGGATCTTTTCACATGCCTGTTTGCCTTCTGTATGTCTTCTGTGATGAGGTGCCCTTTTAGGTCTTTGCCCATTTTTAAATTATTGTGTTTTCTTGTTGAATTTTAAGAGTTCCCTTTATATCTTAGATAATAGTCCTTTATCTTTTTCAACTTTTCTCTCAGTCTGTGGCTTGTCTTCTTATCCTCTTGACATTGTCTTTCTCAGAGCAAAAGTTTTAAATTTTAATGAAATACAGCTTATTGATTATTTTTGTCATGGATTATGCCTTTCATATCATACCTAAAAAAATCACCATCAAACCCAAGCTTATCTAGGTTTTCTCCTATGTTATCTTATAGGAGTTTTGTAGTGTTTTGTTTTGCATTTAGACCTATGATTCATTTTGAGTTAATTTCTGTAAAGGGTATAAAGTCAGTATCTAGATTTATTTTTTTTTGGTTGTGAATACTCAGATTTTCCAGCACCATTTGTTGAAAAGACTATCTTTGCCTCATTGTATTGCCTTTGCTCTTTTGTCAAAGACCAGTCGACTGTTTATGTGGGTCTGTTTCTGGACTCTCTCTTTGGTTCCACTGGTATATTTGTCTGTTCTTTCACCAACTGCACTGTCTTGATCACTGTAGCTGTACAGTAATTCCTAAAGTTGTGTAGTGTCAGCCTTCCAACTTTGTTCTCCTCCTTAGGGTTTGTATTTTTGAACTATATTTCCACCCTTTTCTCTATTGTCTCTAAATAAGGCCTTCCATCTGTTCTGCAAAGGCATCCACTTGTTTTGTATAGCATCAGGATAATTACATCAAAAAGGTAAAGAAGAAATGTTGTGCCTTTGACAAATAAAATAGGTGTTCCTACTACAAACAAAGATCGTTCATAAGGAAGTCTGCCACATGGAAAGAAAGGAAAACCCATCTCTTCTAGTTCCTGGGGAGTGTGGGTGGACAAGGGAGAAAAGGTGTAGGAAACAAGTAGTCAGCAGGCGCTTACTATCCCCTCCCTTTCCTGAAGCTGTAATCCTGGAGGCAGCCACTGAGATAGACTGAGGGCAAAGCTAACAGCAAAGGATGCCTTGCAACTCTGGGAGGACACGGCTTCCTACGCTATTAGAGGACAAGTGACAGCAGAGTAAAATGGGTAAATGTTTAGGTAAAGAGAAGGCACAAGTGAGTGCCCCATCCCTGTTTGGCTCTCACAAAGCCTAGAAGACATTCCTTGTTCCCAGCATTCTCATTGTGGACACAGATGAACTCAGAGTACAGGCCAGCCAGCCTGCCAGGGGACCACTGTTGCAGTGGATGAGATGAGCCCATCCCAAATCTGTGCAGTGGACAGCCTGAATGCAGGGTTGGATGACCCTGCAGAGGGTCTGCAGTCTTGAGAACAGCTGCGGTAGGGCCGGGTGAGCAGGGCAGAGTTCTGAACCTGAACATGTTGACATGACTGAGCAGGCTCCTTTCCTGGAGACGAATCTAAGAGCCAGTGGACAGCACACAAAGATCCCCTCTCATCGCTGCAAGTCCCCGGCCCGCCCACCCACCCATGTCATCTTACAGAGGAGCAGCACAGGAGGGAGGGAATCTCGAAGACTCAACATGTTCTCAAAAAACACTAAATCATCTAAAAGTGCTGTTTAAGGGGAAGAGACTGGGATGACCTTAAATAGTATGTTTAAGATGGTCAGTTTTTTTATTATTGTTTATCAGGTTGAAGTTCATAAAAATATTAGATAAAATCATGAAAAAAAATTTAAAAACTTTTTGCACACCTTAAATTGTTCTGTGCAAAACTATACCTCTGCTTCCTTCATTTTTAACTCTTAAAGATACTCATATCTCTGTTCTTGAGGTGTCCCTCATTTTTCTATCCTTCCCTATCATACTTCCTATTAATGTTGACTGTGTACTCAATACTGCACACTCCATATTCAGTTTTTGAAAGATATAGGAAACAAGTGGTCTGTCTTGTAAAATACCTTGAACATCTATTTCATCTCTTCTCTAACAAGACAGTTACGATGAATTAAATAAGCACTTACTAATCTCTAAGGCATTTGCCAACATGATTATCAATGATTGTAAATGTAAGAGGTGGAGATGAATGTGCAGCCAGAAAGAGCTGGGAGAAGCTCCCTGCTGTGGATGGCAGAGGCAGAAAAAGCTCGCTCCTACTAGGTGTTCACCAAACGTTTGTTGAAATCATTTCACCATTTAACCACTATACTTTGACAACAACAAAAGCGATACGCCCAAATGAGAATACAACCAGGCACAAAAATGGTGGGGCAGGTACTACTGAGTCCCAGGCAGGGCAAATAGCTCTCTCAGAGGTGCAGAGTTTACCATCCTGCACAGCAAGCCCTCTGGAATAGGTGGACAGAAGTTCTCGTGAACTTTCCAGTGGCAAGTTGGAACAGGGACACACTGATGGCCTTTACATTAGCAAAAAAGGGACCAAACAAATTTTATTTTGTAGAAGATTACTTTGGAGGCCTTCTGAAAGGTGTCTGAAGGGGAGCAAGACAAGTGCGGAGGGGCCTGTGGTAACGCACGTGATAAGTGACCAGGACCCAGATAGAGCCCTGGCAGGGGCCAGGACAGGTAGAGTCAGTTGTTGTTGTTAATGTGGTGTCTCTATCAGGGGTGAGTTCTAAGACTTTTTTCTATTCAGCCATCGTACTAATGTCACTCCCAACTTTTCTTCTTAAATGATTGAACTAAGTTTAGCACTTCAGTGGCTAGACATTTAGGAGATAAGAGATAATTTAAAATCATCCAAATGTTTGAAAATCTGTTTCTCTCAAGTCAATCATTAATTTTTTTTAATAAAATGCTTGCATTGCTTAGAAATACCAAAAATAAAACTCCAGAATTATTTACTCTTGGACAACTCATAATAAAATATTTTCATAATATTTTACCTAAATATTTCCATGTCTATGATTTCTTTATCACAGAGTATTAATATTTAGAGAATTCTGCTTTTAAAAATTTATTTGATTGTTGTTCAATTACAGTTATCTGCATTTACTCCCCACCACTCCCCCTGACCCCAGCCATCTCCACCTCCCTCCTCTGCTTCCATCCCCCCTTGGTTTTGTCCATGTGTCCTTTATAGTTGTTCCTGAAAATCCTTCCCCCTTTCCCTCCATTATCCCTTCCCACTTCCCCTGTGGTTACTGTCAGATTGTTCTTAATTTCAATGTCTCTGGTTATATTTCTGCTTTTAAGTGGATAGTTTACTGCTGCTATAGGTGGCATTAGTTTTTAAAGTGTTTTTGTGAAGAAGAAAAAAACCCCAGGAACATTACATATATCATATTTCTTGATGCAAAGTTAGACATGAAGTGAAATTTTTAAAAGCCTGAAAGTATAAAAAATAAATTCTTCTTTATGTTTTACTTACAGTATAGTAATCGAAGGTACAGTGTTGGTGTTATATTTTACCATTTCTACCTTGATGTGAATTGAGAAGTAATTGTAAGTTTCATCTTGGTGCCCAAAGACAAGCTTTTATTTAAAATGTGAAAAAAAATAAAAGCCCTGACTGGTGTAGCTCAGCGGATTGAGTGTGGGCTGCGAACCAAAGAGTCGCCAGTTCGATTCCCAGTCAGGGCACATGCCTAGGCTACAGGCCAGGTCCCCAGTAGGGGCCACGCAAGCGGCAACCACACACTGATGTTTCTCCCTCTCTTTCTCCTTCCCTTCCACTCTCTAAAAATAAATAAATAAAATCTAAAAAAAATAAAAAAAAATAAAATAAAATGTAAATAGCAAGTCAAGGCCCAGAAGGATTCAAGGCCCTTTACTTATTTCCTGTTTGTCAGCCTGCCTCGGGTTTAAACTTTGTCAGACAAAGAAACTATATAAATATTTGCAGCTCTTTGCTGACTTTAGCATCTATTGAAATATTTTCATTGAATGAAACTGTTTTTGCTCTACAATTTCATTGATATTATGAACGTTTATGTGCAATAAAACCAGGCTTGTTCCTGTTACGGAAGCGGCCATACGTGGTTCTTATTTGCAGTTCTGTTCCTCTGCATGTGCGCGGTCTCCACCTTTTCTTCCCTAACTGGACTTGTAATGAGCATCCTAACCCCCGAAAAAAAGGCCGTCAGCAAGACTGTACATCTTGCCTGCGTAGCTGCTTTTCTTCTTTCTGCCATTCTTAAGAACATATGACAAGCCACTGGAAATAAAATTTCCTGTGTGTAAAACACGAATTGTATCAGGCAGCACAGCACTGCGGCTGAGTGCTGAAGATAAAACGTGCCCTGCTGTGAAGAACGTTCCTACCCAAAACGTAAGACACTTTGATATTCACGATGCGTCTTCTGAAATGCAAGAAAATGAGGCTCAGATTATAATGAACGTGTGCGGTAACTGGATTCCGTCACGATTGGTTAAAAAGACTTTGTCACTAAATGATTTCATAACTGCCTTCAAAAGAGCGATGCTTTGGAAACCCAATAAATGATGTATAAACTTTGTCACAGTTTATGTTAAGCATGATGTTTTAAAGAGAATAATAAATCACATTTTGGCATTCCATTCTTTCCCCATAGCAAATTCTGTTTATGCCTTTTCCACCGAACTTTCAGTTTTGCAGACAATTGCACATCCTTGTTTCCTGTAGTATCTATAGCACTCACTGCATGTTTCTTTGGGCATTAAGTATTGAAAAGGCTCCTGGGAAAATATTGTCCATTCCAGCTTATCCTCCCTCTCTTCTTCTTAATGAAACACTTTGAGTATCTAGAAATAAAAGACAGACCCATTTGGCTTAGTTTAGGGATCATTGTTACCTTGACCCCCATCAGGAGGGGTTTCGAGCCTATTCCCCGGGGCCAGCATAGTAAGACTCAATCAGGATGGCCAGCAGTGGTCTTCAATAACTGCTGTTTTTTAACTACTGCAATTCCCATGACCAGACGTGGTATCATAGCATTGAGTGATTTAAAAAGATGCTGTTGGTTTAGAAGGGACCTGCAGGCAGAGAAGCATCTTCCTAATCTCTCAGGCTAGGATACTTTAGTGACCACCTGCCCCCTTGCGTCTTCTCTTTCCTCTCTAATACCTCCATTTCCCCATACTTCCTAAACATTTACTGTGTGCAAAGGAACAAACTTTTGATACACAGAACAGCATGCTTGATTCTCAAGGCATGCTAAACAAAAGGAGACAGCCACTGTTTATTTGCAGAACTCACCTAGAATTACAGAGTGCAGATCAGGAATTACCTGGGGCCCAAGTGGAGAAAATTGACTCTAAAAGAGCATGAGGGAACTTTTGGACTGGTGGACATTTTCTAACCTTGATTATGGTGGTGGTGACCCAGGAGTGCAGAGTTGTCAAGCCTCATAGAACTGTTTACTTAAAATATGTGTATGTTGTATATAAAGCTTAATTTAATAAAGTTTATTAAGTTAAAAATATTTTTAAAAACAGGACAGGTAGTCATAGGAGGGAGGCAAAGGGGCGACCAGGGCAGGAAGCAAAGCAAAGGCGCACAGTGAAGGGCAGAGGCCACTACAAATGAAGACAATGAAGTGCTAACTCGGGGCCCGATGGGTTCCCGGGGACCCTCCCAGGGAAGTGCCAGTTCTGATCACACCAGCCACCATCAGTACTTGCTGTTTCTTCCTCCATGCTGGTAACCAGTCTGTTCCCTATAACCTGAATGATTTTCTTCTTTCCTTGTAATTCCAACACCTAACTCAGTTAGTTTTTTTTTCTTCAAGTTCTCTCAACTACTCCTGCAGTAGTACCTTAACAGTCCTTGAATGAACTGATATAATGCAATTAATAACTCAGTTACCCTCTACTTAAGTTGCTTTTACCTGCAACCATACTGGAAACTGGTTGAGGGAAGATTTCTAATATTCATACTTCTATTACCTCCTTTCCCACATTCCACTTACTGTTCAAGGAAGTATGTCAAAATATGTCTTTACTCTGTCCCGTTCTTTTCATTTCTTCTCCCACAATCATAGCTTATTGTCTCTTGCTTGGACTATTGCAGTGTAACCTTAATTGGTCTCTCTGCTCTATTCTTACCCCTCTTTGTTCTCTACATAGCACTCAGAACAGTATCTTTTAAAAGTAAATGCCCTAGCTGGTGTGGCTCAGTGGATTGAGCACTGGCCTGCAAAATGAAAAGTCACTGGTTCAATTCCCAGTCATGGCACATGCCTGGGTTGTGGGCCAGGCCCCCAGTGGGGAGCGTGTGGGAGGCAACTGAACAATGTATTTCTCGCACACTGATGTTTTTCTCCCTCTCCTCCCTCCTTTCCCCTCTTTCTAAAAGTAAATTTAAAAAATCTTTAAAAAAAGAAAAAGTAAATCCTATTCTTTTACTCCATTCCTTAAAGTGTGCCCATGACTTCCCACTGCACTTAGAATAAAATGTGATCCCTGCCTGACTAGAGGCTACCTTTACCTTCCACCTCTTCCATTCCTCCTACTCACTGTTTTGCCAAACCAAGCCCTTTCCCAGCCCGGGGTTTTAGCAGTTGCTGTTCTTCCCCTAGAATCCTTTTCTTCTCATTCTTTTGATGGATTCTTATGCTTCAGGGGTCAACTGGAAGGTCATTCCTCTAAGAACTCTCCAAAGGAATATCTGTTTCCTGGCAACCGAAGTGTTTTCTGTAACCTTGTTTATTTCTTTCCAAGGAACTTAGCAAATACAAAATCGACCTTGATTGTGTATTTATTTAATGGCTGTTTTCTGTGTCCCCTCATCAGTTACTAACCACCACAGGGACAGAATCTTTTACATCTTGTTTGTCGCTCTCTCCCCAGAAGCTAGCATGAGATCAGCTTATTGAAGGGACTCAATAAGTAAGCATTGAATGAGAGACCATGTGAAAATGTAGGCGGCAAATAAGTACCCAGTGTTTCCTTTTGTTTCCCCCTGAAATTTTCTTTTTCTAAAAATTTTTCTCTACTTCATTTTTACAGGTACTTCTATCGTGACTGTAAAAGCTTTTGCTCCCAACTCAATTCGAGATGGCATTAAATATTCGATTTTTAGTGGAAATGAAGATGGAGTTTTTTCCCTGTGCCCCGACTCAGGTAAGTCTTCTCTACCCAATGACAATTTTACGTCCTGCTTCATTAATGTTATTAATAAGAAATACTTCTCCAAAGGAAGCTCAAAATTTGAAAGGTACAAATTGTTGTAGGTAAATAATTTAAAAGATAAACAAGAAAGTTTTTATGGTAGCAGATGGGAAATTGTGGAAAATCAAGAAGTGTTTGTTTACATGTTCTTGCTAAGAATTCTATTCTTCACATTTCCAAATTAGACAGCTCCTATTCTACTTTTCTAATTTTTGAGATAAATTGGTTCCTACTTAAAATTCACCCATCTACTTGGGAGAACTGGAGCTATAGTACGGAGATCATTAATATTGACATTGAATTGAAAATAAGCACACATGTCTAGTCTTTTCATCAGATCCCTTCAGTTCGCCACTGAATGTCAACAATGCAATGAGAAAGGACAGCTGGAAAGGTTTCTATGCAGTGGTAAAGAAATTACTTCCAAATACAGCATGTATTAAATTTAGTTTTAACAAGACCATTATTGTGTTTTAAATGAATACCAATTGATTATTTGAAACATATTTTTTTGACTAACAACTACGTAGCAGATACGTATCTACAGCTTCATTGTCAACCCTCAGGAAGAATGTTTTCAATAATTTCTATATTACCATAGAACTGCCTTATTTAATCTGTACTGCATGCACATGGGAAGAATTGAGAGGGGGTAATTTTTTAAGCAAATGGTTCCTCGTCCAGATTAGTGGTATGACTTTCCAATTCACATAGCCCTTGTTCAGGAGCTCTCTGAAGTGGCCCGCTAGGAGTCTTCATCTCTTCATCTCATCATTTGGTTAAAGGGTGGTACAGGAAGCCAGTTGGCAAGGGGGCCATTACAAGCATCACCAACCTTAAATATCCAGCAAGCAGTCCAGGTGCCTGGGAAAGCAGTCCAGGTGCCAGGTGCCTGCGGGTTCTGGGAAAACAGCTGAGATTAGTACTTTGTGGAAGAAGGAGAGCAGAGCTTTCATATTTCCCCAGGCTACCCAAATCTTTCTTCTCTCTCACTCCTGGCATGGCCCACAGTTGGCCTTGTGTTTTTCTAGAGTATTTCATTAAAATGAAGATAAAATATCCACAGAAAACTATCTTTTTCAATTTAAGTAGTTATTTATTTATGTTGAAATTTATTTCAAGATTTCATTGTGCAATAGCTATAAGATGATATGTTAAGACATAGTAACAGGCAATAGTAAACTCTGTAATAGGCAATAGTAAAATAAAAACCTACCTACTTGTGCCCATTATCCGAGATGAGACATTATTAGTACGAGAGCCTCGAAATACCCCGAGCATCCCTCTCACATCTCTCTTCTTTCTCCCCAGAGGAAATCAGTGATCAGTAATCTGATCCGGTCTTGATACTTGCCTTTATTTTTTCTTTATAATTTTCCCACTGTGTTTGAATCCCTAAACAATATGTGATTCAGTTTTACCTTGATTTAAACCCCAGAACTGAATCACGCCTAGTGTGCTGCGCTGTGACTTGATTCTTTCGCTCAACATTTCTACTCTGACTTGTAGTGCACAAACCCTGTTGTACACATTTAAGAGAAATCCCAAAGAATGGCATGTATCTGCTGCCGAGGTTATAGACTTGAACACAGCCATTGTCACCAGCACTCCCTTGGTGCCTCTCTCTAATGGCGTCCTTCCCCTCTGCTGCTTCAGGCTGACCAGCGTCCTGCTGCAGAGGAATCACTCCCTTGTGACTTACAGTAAATACATGCCTACATGTTACACTTGAATTTTGCTTTTTTCTAAATTTTATATAAATGGATTCATATTCTTGTATTCTATAGGATTAGAATTTTTAATTCAAAGTTAGGGTCATTCATGTTAATGTGTAGTTGGGGTCCTTTCATCTTCACTTCTTTCTGATGTTCTGCTGTAAGTCTGTATCACAACCTATTTATCCGTCCTGCTATTGATGGGCAGAGGTTTTCCTGTCTGAGGATATAATGACAAGTCCTGTTAGGAACACCTGGTGCACAGGTAGGGAGTTAGTTCTTTAGGCCCAGAGTCTACGCTGGGCATATGCCTTGGAGGATGAATTCTTCAGCTACGTAGATAGTGCAAGATTGTTCTGTGAAGTGGTTTGTCCCACTTTACATTCCACCAACCTGGTGGGTGTGAGATGGTATCTCACTGTGCTTTTTATTTGCATTTCCCCTATTACTAATGAATTTGAGCCATTTTTTATAGTTTATTGAGCATTTCTGCTTTCCCTCTGTGAATTTCATATCGATATCTTTTGCCTAATTTTCTAGTGGGTTGTCTGTGTTCTCTTTCTGAAGTGTATGGATTTTAAATATATTTTGTTAGGAAAAAGTATTTTTCCCTTGTTTTTGATGCAAACTTTTTTTACTGTTTGTGACTTACCTTTCACTGTCTTCATGGCATGTTATGATTTTAATGAGTTAGAATTAATCAGTCTCTTTGTAAGTTGTTTAAGAAACTCTTCCTTTCCATGAACTCATAAAAATATTTTCACACTGTCTTTTTAAATTTTATAGCTTTCCTATAATTAGGAAAATGTCTTCAATAGCTTTATTAAAGCTTATTTATATCTTTAGGATATCTAGAGTTGAGTTAGGGATAATGTTTTATCTTTTCTTTCTTTCATTTTTTTTCAATGAGATTGCCAATTGTTCCAAATGGCATTAACCTCCTCCTGTGATCTGCAGTTTCACCATTGTCACAGATCAGGTTTCCATGACTTTTTACTGGGCCGTCATTCTTTTTCATTCATTTCTTGTGTACCCACACACTGACCCCACACTCCATTGCATTGGCTTTATAATAAGTCTTCATATCAGAGAAGCTGCCACCTCCCCCCCAATATTCACCCCATCTTCATATTTTTTTCATGAGTATATTAGCTGTTATTGACTCTTTGCTCTAATATAAAGGACTGATTTCACTTGTGAAATTTTACACACACACCCATTGGGATTTTTTCCCAAGGAAAGGAGGTTTATTCATAAATTTTGGGGTGATATGCAGCTGTCTATATCTTCATGCATATAGCCCACATAACCATGGCATGCACACTTGATTTCAGGTGAATCCTCACCCAAATTAACAAAGAAAATGTCAAAACAAATCAGGTCACTCCAACCCAGAACTGAAGTAACTTCATCATCAGGCCACAATGTCCTCCTTTCAAATCTCAGAAAGCCCTACATAGCTGTGCATTGTAGATAATCATCATCTACTAAAAATTTCCTTTTTAAAATTTACTTTTCTCCTTTTTAATTGTGGTGAGAATATTGAATGTGAGATCTACCCACTCACATTTTTAAGTATGTGAACAGTTTCATTACCGCCAGGCATAAAGTGGTACAGCCGGTCTCTGGAACTGACTCATCTCGCATAACTGAGAGTTCATGCCCATCGGACAACAACGTCCCATTCCATGCCCCCCAGCCCCTGGAGCCACCTTGCTGCTCCCTGCTTCAATGAGCTTGCCTACTTTGGATGCCCCACAGAAGTGGAATCATGCAATATTCATCTTTCCATGACTGGCTGATTTCACTTCCCATGATGTCCTCAAGGTTCATTCATGCTGGCCCACATGACAGGACTTTCTTCTTCGTTAGCACTGAATGATGTGCTATTGCAGGTGTGCACCGCATTTCCTTTATCCTTCATTCATCGGTGGGCATTTAGGTTGTTGGGATGCTCCTTTAAATTGTATTAATACAAATTTCAGTTTGGGGAAAATATATCTTTATAGTATTATCTTCAAAACCAGGGATAATATAGAAAATCACACCAATATTTTTCTTTAATATATTTTAATAAAGTTTTCATCGTTTTCTGTAGTAGGCTTGCATATTTTTTGTTAGATTTAGCCTAAACACTTTATTCTTTTTCTTGCTAAAGTAAATGGAAAGATGCTTTTTCTAAAGTGCTGGTGTACATATTTGAAATTGGTTTCATATTTTAATTTTGTGTCTAGCAAACTTGTAAACTTATTAATTTAGATCTCTTTCTGTATAGTCAACATATACAATCATTGTCTGAAAATGACTATTTTCCCCTGTGTTTGTTGGAAGTTATATAGCTATTTCTCTTCTTTTAATGGTTAGCTTAGCTATTGTAATATATATAACTAAAGTCTAACATTAATTAATATCTTGCTCCTGAATGATGCAAGAAATTCTGAAATCTTTAGCTCCAAATATCTCTTTTTTAATTTATAGGCTTTTGTTGACCACTATTTTAGCCCTTTCAAATTAGGCATTATTAATATTTTGAATAGACTTACCCACTTCTTTGTTACTCTCTTTGCTAACTGTTCTCTTATGTCTCAGACTTTTCTCTAGTATCATTTCCTTTCTCCCTGAAACATATCCTTTAGTGAGGGTCTATTATAGTAACTTTTCTCAGATTTTGATCATCTAAAAATGACTTTATATAGTCTTTGTTTTTGAAAGATATTTTTTTCTGGGCTTAGAATTCTAGGTTCACAGTTAATTTCATCATTTTAAAGATATTATCCTACTGTCTTCTGGTTTCTGATTATTGCATTAACAAGTAAGCTTTTGATCTAAATATGATTTATTCATATTTTTTAGAGCCACAGTTGGACAAACATTGGGCAGTACCATTCTCTCCTACATCTCCTTTTCATATTTTTCATCTCTGTCTCTTTTCAGTTTAGGGGACTACTATGTTTTTTACTTCCAGAAGTTCTTGTGTGTTCTTCATCAACTCTTCCTGGTCTTTCAAAAACATAATCTCTTACTTCTTGTTCATGTTTCTGAGCTCATTTTTTATATATGTAAGCATATATGATAATGACATATTCTGTCACCAATAATTCCAGCATCTGAAGCATCTGAGGATGTATTTTGCTCTCTGTGGATTTGCTAGCTCTCCTTCATGATGCCTCTTTTCCCTGTGTCTTTTGGGCTTGACTATGAACCACTCATTGTCCTAGAAAGATTTTTGTTTTGTTTTGTTCATGAGGATCTTCAAAGACTGGGTTGAATTTCTTCCCTTTAGACAGGATTTTCTTTCCCCTCTGCAAATCACCTGGATATATCACCAAGCAACGCTTACCTTAAGTCTAATTATTGAGGGTTTTTAAAAATATATAGCTGTGATAGTTTGGTCACCATACATTCATGCTTAATCTAATGAATTATTGGCAGACACTTTCTTTTCTCCCTGCCAGTCAACACCAAGGTCAAGAAGAGCAAGATTCTGTGCATCTATGTTTAATTTCTTTTTAAATATTGATCACTCTTTTGGTGCATTTGGAGCTTTCAGGTTCATAGCTTCATTTTCCTTTTCCTTGTTAGACCTTCAGCTTTAGTGAGTTCAGGCTTCTTCCCTTGTTTCTGCACACCTTGTGGAGCTATCAGAGATGAATCTCAAAGGAAGAAGCTGTGTCAGAAATCCTTTCAACAAAAATAGGATTTTAGCGCTCATTTACCTTCTCAGATGACTATTTTCATTTATTTTTTGTCCTCTGAGGATTCCCTACTACTGTGTCAACTCAATAATGCATTTCAGCACACACACACGATTTACTAAGCATTTCAGTTGTTTTTTTCATGAAAATAATTTCAATATATACTTTATCATATTGCTGTCATGAAACATTTTTAAAAATCATTAAGAATGACATCAAATTTATATTTTATACCACTTCTGCCCAATCAATCATTAAACTCCTATCTAAAGATTTTATGAGTATATGTTCTTTACCCTGTATACCAGTTAAAATAGAAAACTAGTATGTATGGCAAATCAATGGAGTTTAAGTTGTGGTCACTTTTCTTAGTGGTAAAAAATGGGAGAAAGCCATTCTATCAGTTATTGGTTGAATAAGTTATGATTAGATGGATTTGTGATGGGCACCGTGTTTTCTGTCCATCTGTGCCAGAGTCTGCTCTGTGTTCCATAGACACAAACCAAAAGTTTACTTTTTTATCCAAACATCCTGTCACTTTAGCTTAAAAATATCTACTATTTACTGTCTAAGCCAGCATGAATTCTGGAGTTTGACTAACCTTGTGTATGTCAATAACAGATGGTAGTATTCATTTCATTATTTGGTCGATTGACATAAAACAAAAATGATCAAACTTTCAATGTTTCAAGGATATAGCTTTAACAGGAGAGAGTTTAAAGGCTTTGGGATAACATAAATATTGGTCACATTCTGCTTTGGCTGTGTGTACAGGATGCATGTGCACAGTTTGTAACCGACTGAAAAAACCTGAGCATGCTATCAAACGTTTAGCATTTGAAAACTCTTAACCTCATTTTGATGTGTATTTCATAACTTGGACAAAAGCAATATGTGTACATGCATCAGAAGGAAAAGATTACTACAGTTTCATTCTCAAGTTGTTGTGTAACTGGCACTCCAACATATGAGAATGAACATGAATTTGGGGCTGGGAGGCCTTAGTCTAAGGAAGACATGGTCTTCTGCCCATACTATCAGTCAGAGCCCAGGAGTACTTTCATCTCACCGGTGACAGTAAGTCCTTGATGTCTCTGAGAAAAATGTGCGTGTATCATCCAAGGCAAAATGTGGATCTGGTAGGTGCGCCAGCCGCGAATTATCTCACAGACTGGTTATTGTCTTTTCCACTTGCATAACTTTCACAGCATATGCCAATTATTATGCCAAAAATAAAAACCAAGCAAGGAAAGCATTAGAGCTGCAGATCCATTCCAAGTTCAAAATTCCAATTATCAAAGCCTAAACACAAGCCTTTTATTAAAAACCCCACTTTGATCTGCACTGTAATTGGCACACTTTCTACTCAGTGACACTGGCAATTTAGTATTGCATTTCAATTGCATTTCCCTTCACTGGCAGCAAGAGCGCATGATAGTAAGCTGAGCGCCCTGCTTGGTGGAGACAGAGCTCCAGATGAGAGCTTTGGACCCACCTCAGACTGGGGCTCCTCTGCCATTTGGGGGTGCAGGCTCTGCCCTTCTTTCATGGAGGTTTCTCGAGACCAGCTTCCTTCATTACCTGCTCATCAATATGCAGCTTAATGATTCTCTAGCTGCCAATAGTTAGATGTATCCTAAATTTTGTCAGGGGTGTTGCTAACATCAGACTGTGGTTTGTAAAAGTAATTTGGTTTTACTTCTAAACTGGTAATTAAATCTGTTGACAGTAAATGAAAGTGATTTTACAAAACTTTAAATTTGGTAGTATAATGAGTTCTTCATATAGAATATAAATATTTAATTTCTCTTAGTAACAGAACAGAAGCTATAAAATCCCCCCAAACTTACTTAATACCAGAGTGAGAACATTTCTTGGGTGGGTTGGTTGCCTAGGGAGACTGGTTCAAAGAGAGCCTAAGAACTCGGACTTCCAGACCACAGATCCAGAAACAGGTTCCTTCACCAGAATGTAAAATTTCCCAACAGTCTGCGGCTATTAAATTTTCTCTTTCTAAATACAGACCTTATATGAAGATAGTAAATCTACAACTGGTGATAGAGGGGAAGAGAGATGTAGGTACAACACTGGAATCTACACCATCCGACTTCAAAGAAACATTCTAAGCATGCACTGTATTACCTTTCACAGCGACCTTATGAAGTCATTATGAATATCCCCATTTTGCCCAAAAGGAGCCTGGGCTCTGTAGAACCTGAATAACTGACTGCAGGTCACAGAGTTACTGGCGGTGGAGCCAGGTAATTGACCTAAATTAAGTAGCCAGGTCTAGGATCTGTGCTTGGTTTCAGGTTTCTTGAACTCCAGATCGATGCTCATTCGGCAGATCCTTATTCGACAGAATCTCTGACAGTGAGAGCCAAGTATTCATAACAATAAAAAGAATAATAACAATACATTCAATAAGAAATCGGTTGAAAGGAGGTGGAAAGGATAGAGTAGAAACCAAAGAAAGAAATGATGTCATGGGAGGAATTTCCTTAAATTGGGAGAGCAACTTGAACATGGCACAACCCCCAAGGGTTACTTCCTCTAGCCTGGCTATGCTTTTCATACAAGGGTGTGACAAATGTGATTGGGTGCCTTATGTGTGCCAGACCCCGAGGTAGGTACCGGGGAGAGGATGGTGTAAGAGACAGGAAACCATCCTCACCTTTTGCAGGACTTCTGAATCATGAGGAGTAACTGGACTGAAGCAGTTGAACCAAGTACAGCAGCTGTTTGGGAGGGTCTGCTGGGGGCGGACAGTGATGGTATGGGGGCGGGAGGTCAGGAAAGGTCTCTAAGGGGGCACAGAAGTATGGACTGTTTGTGGCAGATGGAAGAACCTACAGGGCAAGTCTGGAATGAACCTTCGAGAGGACATTTATGAGTGTTATGCCCAAGGCAGAGTGACGTGATGGGACTTCTGAGGTGGGGGAGGTAAAAAATGATGAAATTCATTGTGATAGTTATGGAAAGCAATGGAAGAGTTTTCCACAGGGCAAGGACAATGTCATTTTTATTATTTAATTCAGACTGGAAACTGGGTTGCTGGGGAGACCAGGTAAGTGGCTGATGCAGGGGACAAGATGGGAAATGCCAGTGGCTTGGAGGAGGGCCAGAGCAGTAAAGGTGGAGAGAGGTGGATTCAAGAGATGCGTGAGAGGGAGATTTCCCAGACATGGTGGTGGACCAAATAGGGAGAGAGAGGATTTAAGAGACAGCGCCCGGATTTCAGATATTTTACAGCTTTTTTGCCTCCTATATTCCTTGCAAACATCTGCATGCCCTCAACTCTTTCTCACAATGTCCCCAGTCAGTAGAGGAGAGAGACCAGCCAACAGGGGGCTTTGAGGGACAGGCGAGCCTGTGAACACAGGTGATTTGAGACTTTTTCAATAATCAACTTCATGTCTTTCTTTCTTCCCGGGAATAAAAATAGGAGAACTCACTGTGAAAGAACCCAAGTTTCTTGATTTTGAAGTCAGAAAAGAAGTACAACTTGTGGTTTCAGCTGAAAGTAGTGGGCACAGGGCCTACAGCAAAGTAGCTGTTTTGATACAAGATGTGAATGATAATTTTCCACACTTTGGGCAAAGCGTTTACCAAGTACCGGTGTCCGAAGGCCAGTTCTACAATGCTCCCATCATACAGGTAACTGAAGCATGTTTTGTGCATGCATGTATGTGGATTATCATGAATCAATGTCCATCAAAATATGTCAGGTCTTTTTTCGGGCACATAAATTAAAGTTTAAATCTTTGCAAGGCATGTCCAGTGTTTGGTGGATGAATGAAACATTGGGTTAAAGGAAGTTTGGCGTTTCTGAGTTCTCTTGTCTTCCTCTGTTTATTTAGCATCCAATTCGTGCCCACCTGCCTACTCTGGGGACTTGAACCCTAGCAGGGAATCTAGAGGGGCACAAAAACAACTCGTTTTATAAATGCATATAATTTAGTGGGGAAATCAGAAATGTAAATATATAATTTAAATGCACATAATTAATGTCACAATACAAGTGTGCATTTAATGTGTTGAGAGAAAGGAGGGGACGCAAACTCTTCCTGGTGGAAAGCATAGGGCTTCACAGAAGAAGGACATTTGCACCAGGTCTTAAAGCGCATGGAGGTGTTTCCAGGAGGAGCTGCCGCCAGGCGAGCGTGAGCTGAGGCGCAGATACGTGGATGCGCTGCCCGAGTCTGAGACGTGCAGGTGCTTCGTGTGTGAAGGGAACAGATGCGCTGTTCTCAGGCCTCGCCTACAAGTCCCGGGAGAGAATCTGTTCACCAGGCAGCGTGGCTGTGGCTCTAAGTCCCACTCCCCTTGGTAGTCTCTCCACCTGGATGGCATAGAGTATAAAAATAAAGAATATAAATTCATCGGTCAACTTGTTCATAAACAAGATCTTGAATTCACTAATGGTTTTGTGATCAAAATGTAATGTAGACTAAATAACACATCTCCATGGAAACCAATGGATAACTTTTGTCCTCAATACTACTTTGATAACTTGTCATGTGAATGATCAGGGGGTAAATTGGTTAGCATTAAATCAACTTTGTTTTATCTTTTTAAAGATCCTTTTAGAAAGAGACTCTCAATATAATATTAAAAAGTGCAAGTATGTTTCCTTTACAGGCAATACTTTAAGCAGTAAATAAAAAAAGCAAATGACAGATTATCACTCACTATGTGGAGGTTTCCTCTATCATTTCTTTCCCTTTCTGGTGCTAGACTGAATCCACATATGGTACTGGAAATTTTTTATTCAAGCAAACTAGATTTTTTTAAACTATGTTTTCCTCTTGCCTAAAATTGTAGCTTTTTTACAATTGTAAAAATTGTAAACATGTATGACTCCTACTGAAACTTACTTGGAAATCCTTTGAATGAGTACACAGACTTGTTCCTACCCATTATCCACTGTAAAGTGACATGTAAGCTTCAGTAGTGCAGACCGTGGCCTGCGGGGTCTCTGTGTTGTGACTGCGACGAACAAATTCACATGGCCTATAGACGTCCTGTGGAGAAAAAGGGACGGCATGGTCGCTCTCTAAGTGAGAGAGAGGGCCCCGACCCCTGCCTAGACAGGCTTTTATTGTTTTTCTAGGTACATTACATAGAGGATGGTCCTCATTTACTATGCACAGGTTCGCTTCAGATGGCTACCTTTTACATAAAACAAAGGAGAGGATGTTGCTAATTACTACAAAGAAAAAGGATATGTGCAAATGCAAAGGAAAAAGTGGTTGAACTGGTTACACTCCATACTTGGGAGGTTTAGCTCAGATTCTAGGAAGTTACTTTAAAGGTATGCAGTAAGCATTTGCTGCCTCAATTCGGGGTAAGGGAGATTTAGCAAAAGCAAACCCCATAGCAGCCCAGGTACAATGCAGGCCTGATTCCCCATGGGAGAACCTATCTGTGAGTGTGGGTCCTGTGTGCCAACCTTGCTCCCCGCCAGTTTTCCGAATCGGGCTGGGCTACATTTCCCATACCACATGGACAGGTTCCCTATACAGTGGCTTGTTGGTATTTCTTTGATCATCATTTTTAAATGTATTTGACAATCTGTGATTCTTTCATAATACATTTTTTGAAAAACTGACAAAACTCGCGTTGCAGAATAAACCTTTATCTCATGCAAGAATCTCTCCCTCACAGGTTTTTGCTACTGACCTGGACAGTGGATTGAATGGCCTCATCGAGTACTCCATTCTCCCTGGCAACCAAGGACCAGCGTTCCAGATTGACGCACAGAGTGGCCTGGTGACAGCAAGTGGGACTCTGGATTACGAGTTGACCAACTCCTACAGGTTTGTCTCAGGTCCACATCCATTTGATCAGGGATCTGCTTTGTTTCTGACAACATTATTGTTGCTTTGAGCTTGGCTTCCTTTAATATAAACTTAATTGTAAAATGTGTTTTCCCTTTGATCCAATATATGATCACCCTTTGGATACTGGGTCTTAGAAAGTATCTGAAGTTTTGGAAAAGTGATTAGACTAGAACTTTAAGGTTCCTTCTAGTTCTAAGATTTCACAAATTTATGATGCCATTGAGAACCAAATGGGAGACTTTAAAAAAATCAGTATTTGTAAAATGTCTATTGAACATCTGAGCACTCTGCAAACATTTGTTCTTATTGTTTTGAAAACAGTGAAGACCGAACGACATTGTTCTTTTTAAGTCTTTATTTTCCTTTTGTGTGCAAAATTATAACCCTGTCACCAGGACCCTCATTGCAAAGCTGAGTTCTAATAGAAATGATCTCATTGAAAGTACCCACAGAACATTAAACATTTTCTTTTTGGTCTAGAGTCCAAGATATGCCAGCCTTATACACAACTCCATAAAAGGGAGAATAATGGTGTTACAAGTCTCTAGGTATTTAAAATGTCAGCGCTACAAAAGTCTAGCCATATGTACAGAGACATTAATGGCAACTCAGTCTGTAAAAGAAAAAGATGAGGGAACCTAACATGGCTGTGAATGGGGTCTCCTTTAAGAATGAGGGCCAAGTCTTCTGTGGAATACAACAAAACTGATTTTCAAAGAGGAAGAGGTACAGCTGTATGTGCTAATGAGGATAGAGCACTAGGATGTGTGACTACATGGACGAGATAACAAGGAGCACCCTAGTGTCCATACACCCTCAGCAGGGTGTTTGAGCAAAAGCATACCCACATGATCAGAAAGACTTCAGGAAATGGAAGAAACTGTTAACCTTGTTTGACTCTGGAGACGGGGTCATGTGAGGAACCTGGGGGTCAAAGAGATGCTTGACTTTCTTATTTCTTATTTTATTGTGCTTCATGTCGTTGTCCTATTTCTGCATCTTCTTCCAAAAGGCCTTGCACATCCTTTAATCCTCCCAGTCACCTCCCAAGGAGGCCAAGTTGGGCAATTTCTTATTCACTGAGCAGTCAACAGACACACAGTGGATTGCTTGGGGTCACAGACCCATTTACTGTTCCTTCATGGACTTGCGGCCAGGTATTTGGATTCTGGGTCACACTGTCTCCACTGCACGTGCCACAGAGCTGACCTTCTATTTGGGGTGGCGGGGGGAGGTCCACAAAAGACCTAGGTGTCAATAGACCCCTAGGCTCCACTACATTCGGGTTTTATGAGGAGAGTGCAGGATACCCCTGTGGGTGGGCAGAGAGCTGATTAAAATGGGTCCATTACTGAGAGGATTGGATTCACTAATCTCTGAAAAACTTCCCAACTCTAAAAGTTAAAGTGCTTCATTCTTTTTGTTTAATATACTTCAAAAGTATTTTTAGAAACTTAAGACCTTACCCTGTGTTAACTAGTAGGATTTTTTGATAACATTTTGTCATCAATCTTTATCAGGCTCATTGTATAAATATATTAAAACTGATTGTGTGTTAAAACCGATTCCTGCCACTTGGTTTCTATAGTAACTTTAAGCACTAAGCTTTTTTTCTCTTTCCATAGGTGACTACAGGTAAATCTCAGCCTAGTCGCCACCTGAGTGATTACACATTCAGAGGTTATTTAAGGTCTGCTGTGTTCCAGGAACTAAGTCTTTCCCGATCATAGATTTCTGCTACAGTGTCCCTCTTACTCAACGGGCCTAATTAGCATTAAATCTAACTCCTTCCAATTTTTCCTATGTGCGTCATAGTCTCAGAGTTCCTGACATTTAACTCAGTTCCAGTATTTAAGAGTGTCCTTCCCCTGTTCCCCAAGAAGAATTTAACTCAAGGCTGGGAGGACCCAGAGAAGTTGAACTCAACACATACAATCACAGAGAGATACACACACAAACACACACACACACACACACACAGAGTCTCCAGCTGGGATCCTCTCCTTCTTCCTGTGGCTTCACTTCCTCTTTATCTTACATTTAAGTGCTTTACCTAATATTTAAGGCAGTGGGAACTATAGGATGATTTCCCCCTAGCCTGCTATCCCTTTAGTGAAAGCTTTGGATAAGGAATCATTTAGCTTTTAACTTTACTTTTGGACTATTGTTATTTTGTCTAATTAAGAAAAATATTCTTAATTCTAGTCCTCTGTTTTACAATATAAAATGAGGGGGGAAAACAATATTGTCACTTATGGTTGTATTCAATATAAATGCATTAAATAAAAATTAAATAATTTTTAGTCCTCATATTAAGCCACATGTAAGAAAACTCAGTAGAAAGATGATGACAAATTATAAAACAGACCTCAAGTTCTGTCTGACTGGTATTTCTGAATTTTAAAAACTGTTTACTGAGCTTGGGATATAAAGATGTATGAAATAGTTCTTGTTTTCAGGGAGCTCAAAAACTGAGTTCACTTATAATCCATGGCAGGAAGTGTATTAATAATCACAATAATTTATGGAGCACCTGTATTATGTGTTGAATTCCCATAATAGACTTAAGATTTACAGAAGAAGGAAACTGAAGTTCAAAGAGGTAACATCTGCCAAAATTACGTAGCTAGTAAATGATAGAATTGAGAGCGGTCAGTGTGAGTGGTCATAGTAGGACTTCCTTTTGTATCATGTGAATGCTTCTTAGAAGTACACACCTGTATTTTATAAAGCATAAAAATACTTTAGAAATTTAAAATAATAATAATAACATAAGTTCCAGCTTGTAGTTGTGAACTAACACAAGTCTAGGAATGAGCGTGCAAAAATGGGACTTGAATCATTTGAAAGCATTTCCACTGCTTGACTGATAACTGACAAGATTTATCATCCCTATTCAGATTGATGATTGGATAGTCCTGGGAGCCTTGTGACACTTCAGGGCCAAGATTTTTATTGTTATCAAAGAAATATGCTTTTTAAAATCAAGCAGTAGCATAGAGTTTACCAACAGACTGAGATGAAAGGCAGCCACCATGGCATCACCTGGAGACTGACATGTTTGACTGCTTTTCTCCATTATTAGAAATACCAATATGTCTCAATTTATAATTTTAAACATTATCTCTCAACTTCCTGTTATAATAGATATGCATTTAATATTTTGACCTTTTTATATCCAATTCTCTACATATTCATTCATTGGTTTTCATCTTATTAATAATCAGTGTTCACATTATATGATTCGATAAATGTTTCCTTCAGAGCCATGTCTTACCCATATTCCCTTTCCTATGCTCCTTGTTCCAAAGTTAATGGAACTTTTCCCTTTCCTGTTTGCTCACCGGATTCGCTACATCCTTGGCCTTCATTCCTTGTCAGTGCTCCAGTAGCTCTGTCATGCCCACCCATCTTTCCCCGCCAGACGCCTCTCCTGTCAAATGTTCTGTAAAGCCCCTGTTGCTCCCCGAGACCTGTCCTGCTGCTCTCTGCCCTCCCGGTCTAGCGCTGACCGTCTGTCTGCATGGGCTTTCAGGCCTTCCGCAAAGCTTCACTTTGCTCCGCTGCTCTGCTGAGCTGAGCCCAGGCTACAGATCCCATGTCTTCCTCCTAGTGTTCTTTTCCAGTAGCTTTGTAGGAAAAACTGCCAGGGAAGTAAATTCTCTGAGTTCTTGCAGATCAAAACATGCCTTTATTCTACTCTCACATGTGATTTATACAATGGGTGGTACGGAAGTTGAATTTTTAAAAAAAAATTGAAAGTATTGTTCTGTTATCTTTTTAAACTGGGTGTTCCTGTTGAGGAGCCGGGTGCCATGGTGATTGTATATTTTGTAAATGATTTGTCTTTTCCTTCTCTGTGGGGATTCTCAGGTTGTTTTCTTTATCCCTGATGTTTAGAAATTTAGTGATTATATACTGTGATGTGGGTATTTCCTTATGCTGAGTAGTTGGTGTGCTCTTTTCAGAAGGAGAAATCTTTCTATTTTCTGATATTATTTCATTGATAATTACCTCTTCAGTTTTTGTTGTTGTCATTGCTTTGTTATGTTTTCTTTTCTTACTTTGCACTCTTTTTTTTTCCCTGGACTGTATTCAGTCAATTGTTGGACTGCCTGGACCATCTTTTGTCAATATTTCATTTCCTACTTTCCATTTCTTGTTTTGTGTATTGGGTTATTTTTGTTTTATTTTTCAGGGAGAATGCCTTAATTTTAACCTTCCAAACATTTTTTTGTTCCAGTTAAAAAAAGTTTTCAGATATTGTTTATATTTTTATCTCCAAAAGTTCTTCCTTGAATTTGAGCTTTTCCGTGGCATCTCGTTCTTGATTTATGCACGCATCATCTTCTGATACCTCTCCAAGGACATTAGTTAGAATTATCAGAATCGTTTTTGCATTTTCTTTTGTACTTGCATGTTCTCTGTTTCTCTGGGGTTCATGTCTTCTTTTTGCCAGTTTTGCACTGTCTTTTTCATCCCGGAGGCTTTCCGTGAGTCACTGGTGACCCTTGGTTCTGAGAGAGACGGTACCAAAGCTTCGCGAATCTCTGAGCGGGCCAGAGAGCTCACTGACCAACACGCTTTCCTTTGAATGAAGCAGGGAGGGAGTGGACTACTTTCCAGGATGACATACAAATGACAGTATAGAAAGAGTTTTTTCCCTTTGGAGGGGCTTTCATTTCTCCAGGCATAATCCCTCAATATTACTTATTCTGAGTTCGATCATCAGGAATTCTTTTGCCTGGCAGTGAAGAGCGATGGGCAAGGGGACCTGATTGTTCTGTATTTTGAGTTTAAAATAATCTTCCAGCTGTTTTTTAGCTCTTTCTCACCTCACTGTTTGCCCTGCCTTGAGCTTCTCTTTGGATAAATGGGAGCAAATCTGTTTTTCACTCATCCTGATCTCTCTTCAAATGCGTTTTCATCTGTACTTTCCTCTGACCCACTCATGAGTAGCCACTTCTTAATCTGCTTGCATTTTTCTGAAATCTGTTAACACTTCTCACCCACCCCACCCACTAATATCTTCTCTCATTTCTTTTTAGCTTTATGGACATACATATTTTAAATTCTTTTGCTATCATTATAGTAGAATCTCAGGGAGAAGAGGAGATAGAACTGTGTAGATGTAACCAGAAGTCATTGCTCTTCTTTTCATAGGTGTTTCTGATAGTGGCTGATATCTCTGTTGTTTTATTTATCTTTTTTTAGAATTTCAGAAGGAACTCCTCACTGTTGGTAGACATTTAAGATACTGTTGAGAGAGAGTTTCGAAAAGTCCCGTACTAATTCTTTAGTATTTGTTAAAGTGGTCGGCAAAGATCCTACCTGATCTAGGCCTCATTTAAACTTTAACATGGCAAAAGTTTCCCCTGGATAGGGCAGCAGGAAACTGCACAGGACTACAATGAGCCTGTTCTAAGTCTGAGCAGACTCATCTGTAGTGTCTGTTGATGACATTCATCAGGGAAGCAGTTCTAAGACATGGAGCCAGTGGGCTGCCTACAACCAACAGTCGCACAAAGACTGCCCAGGAGCCCTCATAAGAAACTTAAGGTCATTCTATGTGTAGAATCTCAGTGGATCTGCCTTTATAATTTTTCATTTTTTTTTAATCCACTGAGAAACCTTTTACTTGTCCTTTTATTTTGAAACTGAATCATATATTTTTCTCCATATAAAAGAGACCCACTTTTTTTTAACCTGACATAGGCATTCCATAGAACCCCTGAAGTTGTAATGTTGTGAAAATAAGGGTGGTTATGGCTAGAGTGGAAGAATAAGACATAACTTTGATGTCTTGGCCGAGACTTTAGTATGACACTGGGGAAGGGCAGGCAGCAGGGGAAGAGAACATTGTGAATGTATTATTTTTAGTAAAGTATTTCCATATGTACCTGACTTATGTTCATACTAACAAAACAAACTTTCCACATGGAATTAGTTCTGGGCTCCAGAAGTGTGAAACTGAAGTTGTTATTGTACTGATGTCCCAACATTGATAGTGTTGAAGGCAGCCTGTGTACCTCATGAATACTGGATAAAGAGTAACCATTTGCTATTAAGTGGAATTTAAACCAAGAAAGAGTTGATGCTTATTTTACATCATTTTTAAATTTAAAGTTGGAAAGAAAGAAGACTTATCAGATAAGCTAACAATGGAAAAGAAAGAAAACGTATGTCAACTTCCAAGACTCAGTTTCTTAAGTGGTAGCATTAAGAGCTGGCTAAGATTAATACCACCTCTGAAATAAAGATCATTTCTGACTGACAACTCCCTTTATCCCTCAGCTACCCTCCTGGACCTCCCAGTCTTTAGAGGAAAGTGAAAAATAAGCTGATGATTATGCATTAAGGAGTGATATACACATAGGAAGAGAGGCAGGTTAAAGGAGGATCACATATATAGTGGAGCACAAGCTTTCCAGTCAACCAAGAGCTGGGCTTTAATCCTGCCTCTCTGATATAATACATTTATAATCATGGACAAATCTTGAGAGACCAGTACTCAACATATACTAAAGAAAAACAAATAAGGTAGCCCACCAGCCCTCCAACAGCTTATGGAAGAGACTTGCTAGTAAATCATTAAGAACAAAGGCTGATGTATGTTATGGCAGAAGAATGTACAGGGTGCCATGAGACAGAGAGTGGACATCCAAATCAAATGAAAGGTCAGTGAAAGTTTACTGAATGTGTGAACTTTGAAAGACCAGGAGCATGTAGGGACTGGGATCCAGGCAGAAGCCAGATCCTAGAAGGTTATGTGCATATGTTCAAGGCTAGTACTGCCTCTTGCAGGCATGGAGAGCCAAGGAAAGTTTTTAAATAGGGAGTCAGGTTTTCATATCAGGATTTTGGACAGAGAATTGAGTTGCAACATGGGGGTTGAATAGGAGCAGATAGGACTTGTAGAGAGATCAGTGAGTAAACAAGGACTCCAAGTGAGAAAGGCCATAATGGATACACACCATTCCAGGTAAAAATGATGAGGCTACAGAACCAACTTGTTCTGGTTTGGTTAGGACTGTTCTAGTTTTTAAAAATTCTGACAGTCTTATGTCCCAGAAAACGCTTTAGTCCTTGGTAAAGCAGGATGGTTGATCAGCCTTCCTGAAGCTCTGAAGGTAGAAATGAATGAGATTTTAAGTGATACTCAGGAGGCAAAGTTTATGAGACTCATAAATAGTTGGGTGTTGCAAGGGTGGTGACAGAACAGGAGAAGTTGAAAACACTAGTAATGCTTCTAACTTGGTTGCTGGGGAAGTTAGTTGTACCATCATCCAAGAGAGATTGAATCACTGCGTGTGAATTCTTTCAGATCATGGACTTTTATGTCTACTTTATAGTCCTAGCCAATCATGTGCTTTTTGTATGTGTACTAATTATGGCAATTTCTTCTCTTAATTCTACAATTTTTATTGTTTTGCAATTTGGGTCTGAAAAATATATCAATATAAAGCAATCGTTTAGTGGCTCTATCTTTTGTTGATACAGTAAAATAAAAATATGTAGCAATGTACAGGCCATATGTGGCAGAATACAGAGAATCTATTTATCCAAAAAACAGATCATGGTGTTTGTACAATTAGGTTGTTCTTAGTAAGAAGGGACTGAATTTGATGGTCAGTCTCCTAGAAATGGTGCCTTGTTTTTGACATAAATGCCTCATGACCCCTGGTGGCTTGCTGGATTTGCTTTTCTAAACATGTCAAAAATAAGTAAATAAATTTCAGGTTACTGTTCTTATGAAATAAATTTTAAATGATACCATTCAGAAAAAAGCCAGGAGAAGAAATAAATGTAGTTAGTCAGCTCATTTTTAAATTTTCAACTGGAAATTTGATATTTATGTGGTTTTTCTTATTTGGATGATGAATAACATTCTTTGATTCTTTTCCAAACCAGCTTGATTGTGCAGGCCACAGATAAAGGGATGCCCAGGCTTTCTGGTACTAGTGTGGTCAAGATACAGGTGACTGATGTAAACGACAATGCCCCAGCTTTTCTTCCCCTTGAAGCAGTGGAAATTGCAGAAGGTAAGTGTGGCAATTTGGAATAGGGGTTTTGATGAACTTGTATGGTATCATCTGCCATATTTTCAGCCAGGTGCTGTATTAAATATGAGTACTAATACTCAACAACATGCAACATAGATAGTTTTCATCTTCATTTTACAGAATAGAGCCCAGATGGTCAAAAGCTAATTAATCAAATGTCAAAGAAGTTCAATGTTAAAGCTGGGAGTTGCATTCAGATCAGCAGGAAGGCAGTTCCCCATGCTCACACCACCATTTCACATGGGTTTTTCTTTGTGTTCAGACATTTCATAAGAATGAAACTTACTGTGTGAAGAAGCGTATTTGATTGACTGATAATCATCCTAAAGCTTCTCTGAGAAGAAGCGATCTTAGACTGCGAGCTTTGTCAGTCTTTGCCATATACTAATGACAAGTAATAAGTGAAGGGAAATAGATGTTCATCATACAAAGTCATCATTTTCCTCTAGTGTAAACTAAACTTCATTATCTACAGACAAAATTTACCACATTAGTGGTAAAGGCTGCAAGTACCAAATTTTATGTGATATGCTGATTAATGTTAATTGTTTGGGCCTCTGGATTACCGGATGACTCCAAGGACATGAATCCCAAAGTTGCTTGTGGTCAATGGCCCCAGTGGTAAAACCCACCCAACTCTTTATAGTTACAGTTGCAAATAATATGGTCCCTCACTTGCCTCTCTCCTTTCACTCTTTTTTTTTTAATTTATTTATTTATTTATTTATTTATTTATTTATTTATTTATTTTTAGAGAGAAGGGAAGAGAGGGAGAAAAACAGCAATGTATGGTTGCCTCTTGCACACCCCCTACTGGAGACCTGGCCTACAACCCGGGCACATGCCCTGACTGGGAATCGAACCCGTGACTATTTGGTTTGTAGGCTGGCACTCAATCTGCTGAGCCACACCAGCCAGGGCTCCTTTCCCTCTTAATACCAAACTTATTCCTAACATGTTCTTAACATTATATGTACCTTTTCTAAACAAATTATAACCATCACCATTCACAGAGGGATGTATTTCAGAAATTTTTATATATAGGGATATCTACACATAGTCTAAATATGCCAAAATATTCTATTAATAAAAAAAGTCTTCAGTCTTGCTTGCTACAAGTTTTGCTTGATATATTTTCATGTGCTTTTACTGAAGGTACTAAAGTGCATGAATTAACATCAAAATGCAACAGTGCCCAGTACAAATATATCATAAGAACAAACAACATAAACTGAAACATATTGATTGGGGTAAGGCGTGGTTGGTGCACGTCAAGAACGTTCAAGCTTGAAATGTGAAATTATGAGTCTTATGTACAATGGAATTATTCTCAATACCTTGGCATCTTCTTTCTACCTGTACCATACATGTAAGCTTAAAAACAAAGTCCCTGCAAATGGCAGTTTAGGCTACAGAACGCATACAGTGTGTGAGGCATTTAGCATGTCATCTATTTTGTGATTTGAGGGTTAATAATATTGAAAATGTTGTCTTTATAACTGGCACAATGTACACTTTGCCTTTCTATAGCATTGATAACTTTGAGAGTCATATTTTAAGGGAAGGAAGCAATGTGTGTGTCACTCCAAAAGAAATAATTTTGCAAGATAAGTACAAGGAACCAAGTATTATATCTATTTCTAACTTCAGTATCCAAGCATGTTCATTTCAATCTTCCCTACTTTTCAATATCGTTTGTTTATATTAATGTTTTGAGTAATAGCCTTCTTACCACTCATATCCCCTATGAATATATGATTTAGATACAGAAAATATATAGCACAAGTAAGTGGCTTAGAATGTTTCTTGGTCCTGGAATTGCGTTGTAAACATACAATGAAAAATGTAATATAAAAATTGAATATACCCTACCTCCTCAATTCCCTACTCAGTGGTAAATTTTCACTTTTATTGGGCTTATAAATTCTTCAAAGTTTTTGTTTGGTTTATAATGAGCTTTGAGTGAGAAGTGATGCCAAGAAACAGCAAATCATGTTGGACTTAAATTTTTTTTAAATGCTTGGATTGAACTATTAAAGGAAAGTATTTCAAAGGATGAATTTTAATGGAGACTGACATTGGTCATGATTATTTCAGATTCTTTGCCTGGTGTAATTGTGACTCGGATATCAGTTCATGATGTGGATCTGAATTCAGCTTTCATCTTCAGTTTCGCAAAAGAGAGTAATCCTGGAACCAAGTTTGCTATTGATCAGAACACTGGAGTAGTGGTGCTGGTGAAAGCGTTGGATTTTGAAGAAGCTACTGAATATGAGCTGCTTATCCAAATTTCTGATTCAGTGCACCACACAGAGGGAGTGCTCGTCGTCCGTGTGTTGGACGTCAACGATAATCCACCAGTATTTTCTCAAGATTCTTACCAGGTAAACAGCTCAAAGAGATGCTGAGACATGGCCCATGTGAGAAAGCCTACCATTGTGGGCAGACTAATTTAGACATAGAGCAGTCACTTGTGGAGTGCTTATGTTGATGCTGAGGGTTTACATCTAATATCATGGAGGATAGAAGTACATGTGACATTGAACATAACACACTATGCAGTTTCTTAAGTATGGATCATATGTCATCATGTGAAGCTATGTCATCATTCTTCCAGGTTTCAGGGATTGGAGTCCAGTTGTTTGTAGCAATTGGAACTTGCTTCTCATTTTCAGAGTCACAGATGAGACAATAAGGTGTGTGAATTATCAGATTTGGGAAAGTGTTTCCTTTCCTAGGCATATTTTTAGAATATTTTGGAATATTGATGAGTAGTTCGAAGAAACAAAGTGTGAACAACAGTATATAACATGGGAACTTCAGTTTTTATATGTTGACAGAAGTAAAAACAATGCTAACATTCAACTAAGTACTTGGAAATGGCCTCTAGGACTCCTGACTGTAACTCCTGCAAGGTTTCTGTGTACACACAGAAGGGAAAGTAACCTGAGTAATGAGCTTCTGTGAAGGCTTGCTAAATTGCATAATGAAAATACGTAATAATGTATATTGGTGAATGTATTAACTATCTGCTACCACACAGAAATAATTTAGAGGAAATTTTTTGTAATAAAAATTGAAGCAATTAATTTTTAAAATATTTTTTTCTGAAATCTTGGACCACTATATAATCTTCTTAATATGTCAGCTATCTATATAAGCATGCTTAGTAAAGTCAGGTTCACTGGGTATTTTCCATAAACAAAATAAATAAAATGGTCTCAGGTTTTGGGCCCACCCATGAAAATATCTATAGCCTTTAAGCACAAAGTCCATCTCTCTCTCTTTGTCCCACAGGTCACCATTCCAGAGTCGGTGCCTGCCGGGGACTCTGTGCTAACGGTGGTAGCCACTGACTTAGAAAGCAACGACTACATTTCATACAGAATTCTTTCATCTTGTAAGGAATTCTCAATTGATCCTATGAATGGTGAGTTATTTATGGTGGTTTCAGTGTTCATAGGTTTGAGTTACAGGGTGGAAACCTGAAATAACCCTTTTCAAAGCATTATTTATTATATCCTCCTCAAATACCCCTATCCCTGGTATTATAGACACCGCCATCTTATTTCTCCTCATGTCAAACGCTGTGGTACCAAGTCCCAGTGTTGTTTCTCTTCTCTGGCATCTCTGTGGCTGGGAAGTAAAAGGAATTGATTAAATGCTGGTAATGGCTCAGAAGTTCCGAGGTCCCATATAGTGAACAGCCAGTCCATCAGTCCAACCAAGCACGGTTCAGGTGGTCCTCCCAGGCCTCAAACAGAGCAAATAAAGTTGAAAGTTGAGCAGATTGATTTAGTTCTGAGGACTTCATGTTACTGGAATTTGGAAGCTAGTATTGAAGCCTAGTACAAAAAGTTCAGTAATAGCATCATACATTCAATAAGGACCAAAAGAAAAAGAAGAAAAGTATTTGGGCATCTTTACTAAGTAAAGCACATTGCGGTGTTCTGGTTTATTTGATGCCTTCTGAGGCTCTTTGTGTTTGCATTAGAGCAAGGCATTTGTGGCTGTGAAATGCATTCAGGCAAGTGATTTCGGATTAGAGCAGCTAAGCATTGTGCAGAGAAAGCTGAACAGTGAGTAGACCTTAAAGCTAAATCTGATGAAGACAAACCATTAGCAAAGCATTGTCACTAACAGGGCACACTACAGACAAGAGCGACCTGGGACACAGCACATTGCGTGGTCCCCACCTACACCCATCAACGCATTACTTCCTAAGTGAGGGCTGATTTTTACATGAGCCTCGGGATGGTGGATATTGACTAGACTTATTGTACTGATCATTTTGCAATATATACACATACATGGAGTCATTAGGTTATACACCTGAAACTAATATTGTGTTATATGTCAATTATATCTCCATTTTTAAAAATTTAACCTCGGGACTATTTGAAAGGAGAACTCAGTCACAAATCGCCGGCACAGAATCACCCATGGAGTGTTGTGGTGGGGAGAAGGAGATGCTGCTGCCACACGTGTGGATGAAGGGCTGCCGTGTGGACATAAATGTGTCAGCAGTTTGGCCTACTTCTCCTCCCTCCCTCTCTCTCTCTCTCTGTCTCTCTCAAACACCCCTTACTATTTATTTCTTTCTTTATTTTTACTTTAACATAGAAATATATTTAATGTCTGTAGTTGTCCCCAGAGGATGACACCTGCTGTCCTGGCCACAGCAAATCACAATGTGGACGGTGGGTGGTGGTCCCTTTCCTTGACATGTGCTGGCGACAAACTGTGCAGTGAGGTAGCGATTAGATCATCTCTGCAACATTAGCGGGTAGCAGCTCAGTTTCATTCATGGTGGGACCCCACCTGAAATGTGGCATGGAAGTGACATTTTGTATTCTTCCTCAGTGACCACACTTAAAAAAACATGTTTCTCATAGAAAAATGTTGTTATATATATACAGTTGTAAAATTACATATTTCTATATTTAAAACAATATTAAATATTACTGTATTAAATATATTTCATCAGTAAGGGGAAATCCATATGCTGAATTAACCAAGAACTTTAGGAAAGACATCTCTGTACTTAAGCAATAGTCGTAACTCTGCATTATCATGTTTACAACTTTCGTTTATTTTAATTGTGTCAACCAGTGTTTCCAGAATAAATGTATGAATGCTGGAATATCTCTATACATGTCTATATGGGTAGTAGAATGGGATATATGTTTTTCAAATAAGAGTACATTTTCTTTGAAAAAATAGCAATGGAGCAACTTACTATACAAAAAGAAAAGTAAGAGAAATTTATGGCAAAATCATCTGCAAGCAGCACACATATTTAATAGAGTGAATGTCATGAATATTATGTCTGGCTTTTTTTTAAAAGCTCTTATTTTTTTAAAGATTTTATTTGTTTTCAGAGAGAGGGCAAGGGAGGGAGAAAGTGAGGGAGAGAAACATGGATGTGTGGTTGCCTCTTGCACACCCCAAACTGGGGACCTGGCCCCACAACCCAGGTATGTGTCCTGACTGGGAATTGAACCAGATACCCTTTGGTTCTCAGGCTGACACTCAATCCACTGAGCCACACCAGCCAGGGCTTATGTCTAACTCTTAAGTGTTACAAAAGTCTAAATATAATAATTTTAATTTTCTATTTGGACTTAATCTTGGTTGTAATAAGTAATAAATATCACAAATAAGTAAACAATTAGTAAATATTTGATAAATATTTGCTAACTCAATGGATCATGAAAATGTAGTTTCACAACTTTGAGATGCTACATCTTGTTTTTCAGGCACGATATTTACTAACAACCCTATATTGCTTCTGGATAAACAGTCAACGGTTCAAATTCTTGTTGAAGCCAGTGATGGTGGAATTCCTGGCCTGAGGGCTCTTACCTTAGTGGAGATAGAAATACAAGATATGAACAATTATGCCCCTGAATTTGCAGTAGAATATTATAATCTTAGCTTGAGTGAAGATGCTCAAATTGGAGGCACGCTTGTCACCTTTTCAACCACTGACCATGACTGGACCCCTGAAAACACACATGTTGAATATTCCATCATTGGTGGTAATTCACAGAACAATTTCCTCATGGAAACTAGTCTCATTCATTCCGAATATGCTGATAAGCAAGTTGGTTATCTGGTGCTGCTCCACAGTCTGGACAGAGAAGCATCTGCCAGTCATAAGCTTGTCATTCTGGCATCTGACCACGGCTGCCCTCCACTGAGTTCCACAGCCATTGTGTCCATAGAAGTGCTTGATGTCAATGACAATCCACCTACATTCAGCAGTCTGAAATATCATGCCCACGTCAAGGAAAGTACCCCTCCAGGGAGTCACATCACTGTCGTCTCAGCCAGTGACCGTGATGTGGGTTTACATGCAGAAATCATCTACAACATAATTTCTGGAAATGAGAAAGGACATTTTCACTTAGAAGAAAGAACTGGTGTTCTTTATTTGACTAAACCTTTGGATTATGAAGAAACGATAAAATTCACTTTAACTATCCTAGCTTCAGATGAAGAAAAGAAACATTTTTCTTTTGCAGTTGTGTTTGTTGGTGTCCTAGATGATAATGACCATGAACCTCATTTCATGTTCCCAAGTGTAAACTGTGTTGTTCCTGAAAATCTGCCTGTTTTCTCTACCATATGTTCTATAAATGCTTTGGATTTTGACGCAGGTCCTTATGGAGAATTGACCTATTCTATTTTGTCTCCCTGTTCTCTCACACATGGGGCGCCTCGTGACCATGATCCCTTCCTCATTGACCCTCTAACAGGGGACATTCATGCTAAACAGACCCTTGACTATGAAAATGACAATAAATACTGCCTTACAGTTCAGGCAAAAGACAGAGGTGACTCAGCAGCCTCTTTAGTGGTTTGGGTGGATATTGAAGGGATAGATGAGTTTGAACCCATTTTCACTCAAGATCAGTATTTTTTCAACCTCCCAGAAAACAACGTAAGGCAGTTGATTGGCAGAGTGGAGGCATCAGATGCAGACGCTGGTATCGATGGTGTCATTCTTTACTCCCTGGAAGCGCCATCTCTCTTCTTTTCCATAAATAGAAGTAATGGAGATATTTATTTGACCAGAGCCCTTCCCCTAATAAGAAGTCATATCAGCAAAGAAGACACCATTGAAATGAAAATCATCGCTCATAGCCCCAAACAGGACTCCAAGTTTGCCTCTTGTACTGTTTTCGTGAATGTGTCTTTTTCCTCAGAAGGAATGCACTTGGCCTTGTCAGCTAGCAGCTTCTCCATCAGCCTCACGGTCTCCTTTTTAGTGTTCCTGTTACTCGTCTTCACTCTAGTTGTCCTGATTTTAAGACACAAACAAAAAGACACAGTCAATAATTATGAAGACAAGAAGGCGTCATCATCCTTAGATATTAGTATAAGACTGAGCAGGGACGCCAGCCTGCTCAAGCCCTTCCAGACAACGAATGACGGCAGTAGGGAGACGGTGCCAGCAGACTCCATGCCAGAATGGTTGAGTTTAATAAGTATCATGGAAAAGGACGCTGTAAACCTGTACAGGCACTCCAACTCCAGTGGCCACTGTTCTGTGGAAGGAGAGAGTGCAGAGGATAAGGAGATCCAGAGGATAAATGAGCACCCTTACAGAAAGGACTCTGGCTCAGCTCTGAGTGACCGGGAGTCCAGGGTGCCAGACTCAGGAATCCCAAGGGACTCAGACCAGCTCTCCTGCTTGTCTGGGGAGACCGACGCGGTGGCCACTGTTGAAACAGCAGAAACCAGCCACGCATTTGAGGAAGGCGATGGAGGAGAAGGCTGTGACCCAGCCTACGTTCAAAATAATGTGTTACCCCAGACACTGAAGAAGAGAGAGGTAAAAGTGGGCATCCTGGCTGAGGTCAGGAAAGAGCCTGTCTTTGTTTCAGGTGATCCAGAAACAAGATGTGCAGCCCTTTCAACACAGAGAACCTCTGATCGTGACGTGAGAGGCACCTATCACTGGGATTACCTCCTCAGTTGGGAACCCAAGTTCCAACCGCTCGCCTCCGTATTTAATGATATCGCAAAACTAAAGGACGAACATTTACATAAACCTGGAATTCCCAAAGAAAAGAAATCTTTCGTTTTTCCACCCCCTTTGATAACAGCAGTTGCCCAACCTGGAATCAAAGCAGTTCCACCAAGAATGCCAGCCATAACCCCAGAGCAGGTCCTGCAGAAATACCTGCACTCCCCGCTTCTCCATCACCCCAATTCTCTGCCAGGAGCCATGGCTCCCAGTTTTTCTCCATCTCTTTCCCTGTTGACGACCCAGACCCCTGCCGTGACTCCACTGTTGGCCTATGGAGAATCATTAGGAACCCGTCTAAGTGACGCATGCCGTGAACTTAAAGCAGAAGATGAAGTTCAAATATAAAACGATTGTGATGTCAAGCACCTGCTCACCACTGGTCATGAATTATTCAACAGGACATTTTTAAGCAAGCTCCTCTCATCAAGACTGAGTTAATTTTATCTACAAGTGAATGATACGTTTAGTCAGGGTTTTTAGAACCTCCTCATTTAAGTTTCTCAAATGTCAGCCTTAATGAGAAGTTACCCCCTTTTTTAACCATTATGGTTTGCTCTCAGGACTTGTTTGTATATGTTAAGTAGTATATATTCTGTCATACCTGGTTTCCTGTGTGATTAGATTTCCAAAGGACACAGTGAACTTGACTGACTGCCAATGTGTTTATGTGAAAATAAATGGAAACAAAGTACAGGTGAGATCCACTCGGTCACATTACTGCTGATTGCACTGCTATATCTAAACCAAATTAGTGAAGATGGAATAAGGAGTGAGTGTAGAACAGAAAGTAATGGAGGAGAAATTTGGAAGGCTAATCTTGTGTTAAAGTGAAGCAATTTTCTATAGACCTGACATGGTTAGAGATGCATTTCTTCACTTTCACCATGGGCCGTGCTTGTGGAGTTTGGCCACAATTTGAATTTTAATGTAGTGTCTTTTGGAAATTTAATCAGAAATTAAGAATGAAATTTGTTGTAACTCTGTGCCCCAAAAAATTATTCTCAATTAAATGAGGCAGAAATGTCTGTTCTTGACAGAGGGCCAGGGTTGATAAAAGCAATAAGTATGTGGTTGACTGTCGCCTAAGACAGGCTTCCTTGATCTTCTTTAGAAAGAGAATAATGATTTTTCTTCTTTCAATATTCTGTCTTATAACATTGTACGGGTACAGACATTAAAGTTTGAAGTGATTTGTAGATTTTTTTCATTTTATTTTCTTCTAGATATAGTAACTTTTGGTGAGAAATAATTTATCCACTCAATGTCAGTTCTAAATGTTTATGTAGATAAAATTATGTTATTAGCTAATAATAATTTTATAGAGTTATTTAGCAATATATTTTTAAATGAAGTTTTTTTATATAAATATTTCTACTATAAAAGTTGAAAATGGATGTCAGAAGTCTTTCTTCCATTTGTTCATGTTTAGCTTTAACCGATGTTAGATGGAGCAGCTCGGCAACATGGTTAAAACCACTCTGTTTTGTACGGCTACGGTTTCAGAAATACAGTGGTGTTGTGCGGTACTCACATTTAATGCTATATTCTCCTCTCTGGTCAGCCTGGGAATCCAGCCAAAATTCTGACCCGTTCCAGGAAAGCAGAGCACGTCCTGACGATGATGGCGGGGGAGTCATCCTTGGTAGGCAGCATGGCCCATCTTTGAAATAAGAGTTTAGGATCCTCAAGGGCGTCTGGTACGGTTTTCTTGGTGGTTAGTGTGGGTGGGTATCTGCTATAGAGATATTTCCTTCGTGGTTTTTTTCAATAGGCCTCATCTGTGAAATTATGTGAGATAACTCATTTCTCTTCATGAAAAACATTACAGGGTGCTGGGTTTGCCATCTAATTTTGTAGGTAAATAATTCTAAGGCTTTTTGTGCTGATTTGATCAATTATATATCTCTGCTGACTCTTAAATTTAGAACAAGTGTATAAAACCAAATTGGAAATTGTATGAAACATAAAGGTTTTTGGTCAAGCCTCGAATCCTAGAGAACTGTCATTTAGGCATGAAACAAATATTAAAGGACAATGCATGTCTCTCCTTTTCTTCATGGCATCTGGGAAAGAAGACTTCTTGGTTTTCCTTAAAAAATTAATTATTTTCTTCCAGTATTTATTCTCTTTGACTTCCTTCAAAAGATTACTTTGAGCCTACAAAGGAATTTTATACTGATTTTTTTCTAATTATATATGGATGTTTGTTTTGCAACAGAATTATTTCTAGGAACCAAGAACATCGATTGTTTTTAATTAAACAGGTTCTTTATTTACTTATGCCTAAAAAGAGTTGTCCATCTACTCTTCCTTAAGTTATTTGTCTGTGATTTATTATTCCTTCTGGACATGATTCCGCATTTTTAAAAGACAGTTAATAAAAACAGAAGACATGAAGTATTTGGAGCCATTCCTTACCAATAGCCAGTGGATTTTTAATTGATGACTTTATTAATACTGTATCCGACGCCACACCACCACCAAACAAATACTGCAAGTGGGGTTAAGAGTAAAAAATGTAAACATGCTGGTTAAGTGTTCGCAATAAATCATATGTCAGCCCTTTCAACTAGAGTGTTTTTTCCTAAATAAACAATATAATTTGTATAGTTTTCCTTCACGTCTAATATTAACTTGCCTCATATGTTCTGTGTTACTTCGCTGATCTACACACTGGCTTTAGCGCTCTGGAGGGGGTGCAGAACTTGTTAGTGGAAAATCATATTAAGCCCCAAACTCATAAGCTATAAAATAAAAGACAGTTGTCTCTTGTGGAATTTTGGCTGCCTGAAATTCTGGACTTTCTTGTTGGCAGCCTTAAAAATACTGGTGTAAATCAGTACCAAATGGATATCAAAATTCCATGTCCTAGTAGTAATCATTGAGTCGACTTCCAAAACAGATTCCTAGGCAGAGGAAGGGAAAAATGCTGTATCTTCAGGGACTGGATCATTTAACTGTTCTCTGAAAATATTAAAAGGCCCTGTAAACTACTGGCTGCCTGCATGTATACATCCTCGGTCTATCGTAAATGTCCAGCTGATGCAGGAGCTGTGTGTCTCCCAGCACCTTTCCCTTCAATTTCAGTGTCTTCCAGAAGTTACAGTGATGAAAGTTCATTACTAATTTTAAACTTATTACATCCTAACATGTTTTGTTACATTTGTTTTGTTTCACCACTTTACACATTTTTTAACTTAAACTGAAAAAAAAAGTAAGACATAACTAAAAGGATCTAAGATGATCATTTACTTCAAAGCAATGAAGTATATGGAGTGAATATGGTTAGTGGATTTGCACATGATTATTATGGATGAGCTCATTGGGTTTATTTTCACAGTGTGTTTTCGTTGAGCTTAAAAGTATAGAGCCGTCTGTGTGGTCATAGCCGAGGAGAGTTAGTATGGAAAATCGTTCTGTTCAAGAGGGACACCGTGATCAGTGAAGTTGTGAAAAGTTTTGCTTATGAGCAAAACCACATTCCCATGTGAGTCACTGAATGGAGGTAGCTTTTACCTTTTGTAGAGTTGGAAGGAGAGGAGAGAAGAGAAAATAGAGGGTTAAATCTGAAAAGGAACAGTTTAGGCGACTCATGGAGAAATGCAAGAAGGGAAAAGGGTAAGGACTTGTAAAAAAATAATTTTACAAAAATAAATGTAAAGATTTTGCTGAGTCATTTCCCCATTATAGGTTCATCTTGTTAAGAAATCTTTTTTTTAGGAATTTTTTTCTCCTCCTTCCTTTCTGTTCCTTTCAAGTCTCTTATCTCCATTGCTCCATTTTCTGAAAATTTAGGTTTATCAAGTTGTGAACCTAAAGCTAGGCAACAGTGAACCAAAATACATTTGATCATGAAAACCTGAGTTTCTTTTTTAGTGAATGGTAGAATAAAAAAACTGGAATGATTAGCCTGCCTTTTTTCCCCACTGTACATGACTTTGGCATTGAGAGTGCCATAATGTTAAGTAGGTAACTTTACACATCTACCAAGTAATGAAAGTTCAGAAGGCAGTTGGAGCAGAATATGGAATTTTAGTACCATTGTAATCTTGTCTTTTTTCTGGTAGCTAGTCCTTTTTGAAATTGAGTGCTTGCTTGATATTCATGGTTTATATTAAAATATTACATTTCATATAACTTTTAAGCCATAGTGTATAATATACATAGTCAATAGTTTGTTTTTAAATATTGTCAATTTTATTTAAACTCTTGTGTCATAAATTATTTTGATTTCATATAGGTCAAATAAATCTGTCTATTAGAAACAAAATTATGGCAATGTTAGGGAGATCTAGCAAAAAGTGACTGGAGTATTGAACTATGTACCTTTCTCTTATAAACTCAGCACTTGGCTGTTTGATGACAACTTAGTACTTCCTACTGTTTTGATCTACATAATTTTCCTCATTTCACTCAATATATTCCTTAACCAAAACTGTGAAGTGAGTAACAGAGGGGGGAATCATACCAAATAAATAGCAGATGCACAAGTGCATCTCTTGAATGAGAAAGCATTATTTTGGTTAGAAAACTAACTACATGGATTTCGTTGTTAGATAGTAAACCCTCAGGGCAAAATCCTGGTCTCAACTTGTATTATGAAATACAGATGTTTCTTAGAATGAATGAGTACATATGTGAACGGGCACAGAGGGTACTATAAAGTGAGAGTGTTATACATAGGTCTTGAACCCATTAAGTGTGAATTCTAACATTGTTCTGTGATTTTAGCCAATCACAGAGCAGAGGGGAGGTATAAAGGGCCTATCAAAATACTATAGAACATCTCAGTCAAAGTCAAGGAATTCCTTTTGTAATCTGGTTTGTCTTCTCTTTTTCTTTCCTTTCCTCATAATAGACATACATTTCTTGTGAGTTTTAGACATAATAAAAACAAATTATAGATGACATTCAAAAGCACATTGTTTGAGACAGTCATATTACATGGCAAAATGTGCACGGAACAGCTTAAAACATAAATTTTTATTTAAAAATCACTCAGTTTTCATTAATGGATTCTTTCTTAAAATAATAAAATGACATCTCACTGAAAAGCCAATAACTTCCCCAATGGAGATACTCTAAACCCTTCACTGTAAGCCAGGAATGAAAAAATATGTCTAGTATCCCCACCAAAATCTCATATTGTTCAATTAAACAAGAAAGCAATTAGAAACATAAGAATTTGAAAATACATGGTAAACCTTTTTCTATTTGTAGACTATATTACTATATTTTTGGAAAACTCAAAATAATTGATGGAAAACCATTATAAAAATGAAGGAGTTCAGTAAATTTGCAAAATATAAAATTAATATGCAAAAGTAAAGTAAATATGCTTCATATATATATGAACAATAACCAGTTATAGGATAAATGAAGGAGAAAAATCTATTTGTTTTCATTATTTTATTTTTTCAAGTGGAAGCCACTTTGATTTTGAATTTTTTTAATTGATTTTAGAGAGAAGAAAGGGGAGAGAAAGGAAGAGAGAGACATCAATTTGTTCTACTGATGCATTCATTTGCTGATTCTTTTTTCATTTTTATTTTATTAATTTTTTGAGAGAGAGAATGAGAATACTGACTCATTGCTCCACTTATTTGTGCATTCATGGGTTGATTTCTACATGTGCCCTGACTGGGGATCAAACATACAACCTTGGCATATTAGGACAGTGCTCTAACCAACTGAGCTACTCGGCCAGGGTGAGAAGACTCTATTTAAAACAGAAATAAAACAAAGTGAAATCCTCCCCAAAATGTGTAACATCCACCTGAGGAAAGTTATAACATCTCCTGAAGGCACAGAGGAAACTTAGATTGTTTTTTAATAGACTCAATACTGGACTCAATGCTACAATGATGTACGTTGTTCCTAAGTAAATTTACAAATTAACCTGCTCTTAATATACATACCACTTTTGTTTTCTGGAGTTAAATAACTTGATTTTACAGTTTATTTTGAAAAATAACCAAAAAAGTATAGCTATAACACACTGAAAACATACGAGTTCTGTGAGTGTATGTTTATGTGTGTGCAAGTGTGCCCACATGCATTCACTCTACCAGTATAAAAATATGTCATGAGGTTCTCTATAATTAGAGTGGGGTGATTTGGGCACATGACAAGAGACTAATGGAACAGAATAGAGAATCCAGAAATGAATCCAAGTGCATGCAAATGTATCCTGTAATGATGGGTCAGCTTGTTGTATACCATCTCTCCTGCTCAGAGTAAGCAAAAACCTGAATAAGAATGAGGAGAGAAAGAAACAGTTTTGTGTATGTATGTGTGCAAGAGTCATCAGCTAGCTACCAAGACAGTGAAGACCTGAGAAACCATGACCCTTGAGAGAACAGAAACTCAGAGATGTGTACCTAATATGCCGTGCCACCAACTGCCTTGAAGCTAAGCAAAAAATGCCCACTGTAAGGTTGAGAAGCTAAAAAGAGATATTGTCCACAGTATGTAAATATCATCTCAATAATTGTTGTTAAAAATGTAACTAAAATAAAGAACTCGATAAATATGTCTAACATCAGAATAGATACAGATGAAGAGAGGATTAGTAAATTAGAAGATAAATCAAAAGAAAATTTGTGAACTAAAACAGAGACATGTTTGGAAAACACTGAAAAAAGAATAAGATGTGTGGAACATGGTTTAAGAGTTCCAATATGTGTACTGAATCCCAAAAGGAGAGTGGAGAGCGATATTTGGAAAGATGGTGGCTGAGAATCTTTCAAAACTGACATTAAATCACAATTCAAAATATGCTACAAACCACAACATAATTTTTTAAAATCGCAGTTAATCACATAACAGTAAAACTGGTACAAAACAAAATGAAAAATATTTAAAATATTCAAGGAAAAATGACACATTTTCAACATACTCAATGCATATGGAAATATTATATATGGTAAAGGCAGCACATCAAATTAGTGAAGAAAATTTTTTAATAAGTGGGATTGGATAACTAGATAGCCACATAGTACAAAAGATTAAATTGAACATATTAGACACTAGGATAAATCATACAAATAAATACAATTAAATGCTAAACATAAAAATGGAAAAGTCTCCAACAAGAATCAAAATCCAGAAGCAATGAGAGAAATGAATGGTAAGTTTGATTAAAAAACATTTTGCATGGCATAAATCTCTAAATCGATTTCAATATTCAGGAATATGGTTCTCTGACCCTATGTTCAGCTCTGTGATAAGAGAGGTGGACCTTGTAACCGGTAAACACTTGATGGAGAAAGGCCAGTTCCTGACATGAACGGATGTCTATCACCATGACAACATAAATTAAATACTGTTGTTTGCATTGCATGGGTACCTATAAAACTAATTGGTAAATATACCATATTGGTTAAACCATGAATTTACCAGTTTAAATGTTATTTCAAAGAGTGGAGTGTGCTTGTATACTAAGCAAAAGGTTAAAATATTATAATATTAGTAAGTGAATCTTATTTGGTCTTTAAACTTAGATTTTTATATTTCATGTTTAATTACTTTTTTTCTTTTCTGTCATTCCTAGTCTATCATTCATTTTTCTCTTCAGCTAGTGTAAAGCAAATAATTTGCTTAATGTTTAAAGTAGTTCTCAACAATGACACAAAACTAATTGCACTTTGATTATTTTATAAACTTTTATTTTCTCTATTTTAATTTATTTAAAAGTATGGTTTCTATTTCTTATCTAAAAACTCTGGGAAATCCTATACTACATGCTAATTACTGAAAGCATATGTGCTTAATTTTATGATATGAACAAATTGAAAGTAATGAAAATAAAAGGCTTCAGATTATTGTCAAATTATATGCTATGTAAAAAGGAAATATGTTAACCTTTGTGAACTTAAATAACAGCTAAATTTTATTGAGTGTTCATTATGTGCCAGATATTATGCTAAATGTTTTATGTGTACTTTGTTTTGTTTAATCTTCATAATGACCCTTTAGAGTAGATCTGGTCCCTTTTTACCAATAAGGAAACCATGGCTTAAAGAGCTAATAATTGGTGGAGCCTAGGATCCAACTCAGTGGTGTTACTAGAAGCTCTTCTCTTAACTCCTTCACTACACTGCCTCACTTGGAAGTTCCTTAAGGATATCTGTTTTCTTTTTTAATCATAAACTTCTATTGGCTCCGTTTTAAAAATTCTTTAATATCTGCATTCAAAAAATGACAAATAAGCCATGTGGCAACTGGAAGAGGCGTTTCCTTGTCTTGAGATCTGTGATCACAGGCAATTAATAAATTAGGGATTACTCTACAGACACACAGCTAGTATGATTTCTTTCTGATTCTCACCTTTTCTTACACACGAGAAAATTATTTTAAAAGTAGAACTGATAATATTTATGGCCAAAATGTCTCTGAAAGTTGGCACATTGCTTCAGTCTCTACTGCAAACAAATAGTACCAAAAGATAAAATGTTTCAAGCAGAAATAAAAATAAAAATGACATAGGTTCAAAAACAAGATAATCCTTTCCATTGCAATATCCAGTGCAGTTCAACATATTTTATTCTATAAGCTGGTGAATTCCATTTCTAGATACACTAGGGGGAAATCTCACAAGATATTATACAAAGTAAATATAAACTCAATGCCATCTGCGTGGCTGAAGCTTAGGCTTGCTCTACTCCTGGAAGCAGGCACTGCTAGACATGGACAGGCAGGCTAGAAAGGTTCTACATAAAAGAACCGTAACTAGGATAACTGCGTAAAGTCAGGGGCTGAGTAGGGCTGCCGAGCTCCCCGCCTCCATAAAAGGATGGACAAAGATAGGTTGCTGACCACCTGGGACTGTGGCCGGTAGTGAGCTGGGGAATTTGAGAACTCAAAGAATAAACACTCAATTCCATTATTATTAAGAATTAAACTAATCTTCCCATGACTCAGTGATTAGTCTACAATATCCAATAAGTTAATACTACTAAGATACATGAACCTTGAAAGTAATTATAAGATCTCACTCTGGAATCATCGTTCCCTTTGATGACAGAAATAATAGAAAAAAAACTCATATTACTATTTTAAAGTGCACCTGCAGTTGTATATAATGCAATAGGACCAGGAAAAAAAAAAGAAGTAACAAGTACACATTTGGAAAAAAAGAGAAAAAGCAATCTTTATCTTCAGGCAATACCACTCTCTAAATAGGGATTCTGTGTGTAAATTATTAGAGAATTCAGCAAATTTGTGAGTACAAGATCAGTATCAAATATCATTAACATTTATACATGCTACCAATTCTCAACTAAAAAGTATAATAGAATACAAGTTCATTCACAACAACGAGGACTATAAGATACCTAAGAATAAATCTAACAACATTTTAAAGACCTCCTGGAGAATTTAAAAAACATTGCGAGAAGTAAAAGACCTACTTAAGTGAAGGTAGATAGTGGAAGGAAATAATAATTTGAACATGGTAATTCTTTATAAATTTGCCTATGAACTCGATGCAATTTAATCAAAATATCAATATGCATTGTTGGCTAATGGGGCAATGCTATTTAAAAATTCATAACAAGAGAAAAGGCTCAAAATAATGGAGACAACATTCAAGAAAAAGAAAGGATGGGAGGGAGGAGTCTTCTTTTTTTATATTTTTACAAGATATAAACAGATAGAATAGATTAGAGGGTCCTAGAAATATAGATAGATAGATAGATAGATCAATAGATAGATAGATGGATAAATAGATAATGGCTTACTAAATAAAGAAAATGTGGATAATTTAATAAATATTGCTGAATTAATATTATTTGTATCTAAAAAAGAAAATGAAATTGGATATCCTCCTCACATATGGCAAATCGGAGTGAAAATGAAAACTTTTTGAGAAGAAAATTAAAGACAAAACACACACATACAAAAGATTGTTAAATATTATTAAATTAAGAATGAGTATTGAAATAAAGATAGCATATGATAAATAAATTTGATCATAAGAGAATCTATAATTTAGAAGAAGGCATTTATACCATGATATACCATAATTTAGAAGGCATTTATCATGATATACCATATCATAATAAAAAGCTAAATATCAATAAAATAACATTAGTAAGAAAGTAATAGCTTAATAGAAAAATGAAAAAGGACAGTTACAGAAAAGGAAGTTTGTATGGTCAATAAATGCGTGTTCAGTAAAGTGTATACCTATCATATTGGCAAAATTTATAAAAATCTGACAGTATTAAATGTTGACAGGATTGTAGAGAATCAAGACTTTTTACCCAATGCTTGTGGGAGCTTCATAGTTTTCATACATAGTTAGGTGTTCTTAACCATCATGGAAAGCTGTTAGGCAAGATTTAGTAAAGTTGATAATATTCTTTCTTGACAACCTACTTAATTCCATTTCTAGTTATGTACTCTAGAGACACTCTCCCTTACACATATAAGAAGACATGTATAGTAATGTTCATTGCAGTACTGTTTCTAAAAGAAAAATTGGACACAATATAATTATCCTTTAAAGGACTATTGATAAATACTTGTGGTATATCCATAATGCTTTACAGTAGTTAAACTGAATGAGCTAGATCTCTTTGTATCAATATGAGAAAGTGTTTAAAATATTATATTGCAGGTTAGCATATACCATATGATACCTCTTACATAAAGTTTAAAACAAAAAACAGTGCTATGTAAATTATCAATATACACATGTGTAATATATATGTAACATTAGTTTAAGTTCATGCCTATGAAAATAAACAAATTCACAATGGTGCTTACCATTGGGAAGAGAGGGACATGTGTTTGTAATATTTTGTTCCTTTTAAAAATCTGAATCAAATTGGGCAAAATATTAAACTTTCATAGAGTTCAATGGTTTGGAAATATTTTAAATTAAAAATATATAGTACTAATTGCAAATATCAGTTATCACATAAGAAGATTTTACTTTAAAAACCTGGCTTCCTCTCCATTCCCATTGCCACTTCCAACTCAGGAAAGCTGATTTATATTCTAAAGGAGAATGCTTTCCCCATGCAAACTGTGGCAATGAACCTGTGTTCAAGTGCAGTGGAAAATTTGTTAGGCGTTATGCTTTAATCAGCATCTTCTGCCAGTGATTTTTCTGTGCTTTCACTTTACAAGGAATGCCAGTAGGGGAGTGCAATCATGTAACTGCACAACGTTACTTAGGGGTGAACCACAGACTCCGAGGACTGCCAAGGTTTCTTAAATACAATTTTCATTTTGAGCAAAGAGTCCCCTGTTTCTGTGATGAATGTGATGTGGCATTTTCTGATTGGCAAGTGACACACAGAAAACACTGAGGGAATGATCATGTCACAGTTCAACTTCATAATTAAGTGTAGTTTTGTTTGTGACCTTAATTGCATTTGTTGGAAGCCAGCTCCTTGATTTCCCAATCATGTCTGCATTTTTACTTGCCCTATGTAAATATGAATAAGAGGAGGTATGTCTCCAAAGCAATAAAAATTTGGGAGATTTATTTGGTAGGGATAGCAGTAGAATGACTATTCCATTATTTGGCTGCTATTGTTTTCCCAGGAAAAGCCCAAGTCTTTGTATCATCTGGGCATTTTAACTATAACCAACCATTTGTCCTTTTAGCTAAATGCAGCTAATCTGATACTTCTCCCTAAACTGCATTGCCTCAATTAATGCATGGACTTGTTTAAGTGTCTAGCTCCTGGGCATAGCTTTATCTGTGCACAGATGTTTTATCCCAGCACAATCTCACAACTTCCTCTGGAATAATACATGGAAGTTGAAAAATATGAATATGTACCTGACAGTGCCCTGTATGCTGAAAACTGTCTTACAAGTGCAATAAAACAGTCCTGGAGGCAGGGAAGGGTCCCTTAATTATAACTCCATGTTCCTTTCCTTTAAAGGAAAAGGTATGCTTAGTGGCTACTGGCTCTTTAAGCATGAGGTTTCCTTCAAGGAGAGGTGGATGGAAAGAAAGGATATGGTACTCATAATGGCCAAGCAAGCCTCAGTTTTCTCATGAGGATGAACCATCACAAACCCACAATCAGTGTCCGGCAAGCAGCAGGTTCCCGATGTACCTGTGATGATTCCAGAAGCATAACTATGCACTAACGAAAATGTTAGGACGGGCAGTTCAGCATGCCCATCTGCAAGCAGACAACTGGGTTCCACCTGCAAATGAATGTCTGCAGCACTGCTGGCCTGTGGAAAAATGATTACCATGTCTATCACTGGAATGTCTCTATGGACACGTTCGCCTAAAATCATATACTTATTATCCATAATGTAATTGGTGAACCCATGGGGCTGGCAGTGATGCATAGCATGAGGGTGGCTTTGGGAGAAGACAGAGGAAAGCTGACTCTTGGCATTTCTGCTTCAATTAGAGGTGACAGTATTCATGTTTACGACTTCAAACAAACAAGTTCACAAAAAAATTTTTTTGTAGACTTTTCTCCCTGGGGCCCAAATGATCTCAGTCCCAGCATGTATTGACGTAGTACCTTATATATGATATATGCTTTAACTCTCCAGTTTTTTGGGTTTTTTTTTTTTTAATTTCAAAGTTATTCCAGTAAACCTAGAGTGCACCAAAAGATGTAGAAACACATGAGCCAAAAATCTGAATGTATACTTTGTGTTCACTCTCACAAGCAGCTCTGCTGATTGATTGTCTCCTCACCCCACTTGACCATCACCTCGCATCAGCCCAAATGACCTGCCTCCTTAGAACTCTTTGCTGCCCTGGCTGCTGTAGCTCTGTGGACTCAGCACTGGCCTGCAAACCAAAGGGTTGCCCGTTCGATTCCCAGTCAGGGCACATGCCTGAGTTTCAGGCCAGGTCCCCGGTAGGGGGCACATGAGAGGCAACCACATATTGATGTTTCTCTCCCTTTCTCCTTCCCTTCCCCTTGCTCTAAAAATAAATAAATAAAATCTTTTTAAAAAACTCCCTGCTAAGGATTAGCAGATTGTTTTCAGGTGGAAGAAAGGAACACAAATGATAAAGAACAGAACATTCTGCACCCTCAGAAAAATGGCGTGCCTCGAGAAAAGTTGGTTACTTGCTATGCTTTAAGTTGCCTGGGCTGGAGGAAGGAAGAGTCTAAGAGGAAACTACCCAAACCCTGTGGAGTGTACTGTTATTCCATCTGACAAGCCAGTTTAATTGTGTAAGTTCATTTACTTCATTAACCTTTGAGAGCACCCATTCTCTAAACTGATGCCATTTTTCCTTAATGGAGACATATAAATGCATCAGGATTCAGAGAAGCTTGGTCCTTCTGGTATGCTAGTACCTACCTAACAGAACACAGAAAACGCTCCTTTTAAGTCAAGGGTAAGAACATAGAAAGTTCCCTGAGTGAAGGCAGGTTATTGTCAATAGTCAGTCTCAACTTCTTCCAGGACAATTTTGGACAGTCATAGAAGACATTATCACTTGTACCCAGGACTGTAACCTAGTTTCCTGCTGGGGTTATTTAAATGTTCATTTAGATGTTAATTTCCATTGCTTCAAGGTTTATGTGGCTTAACACCATAAAATGTGTCTTGTTTGCCTGCCCCCCTGGCCAATCTTCCCTGGAGCAGCACTCACTCATGTGGCTTCTCCTCTGCCCATGAGGAGGCCACCCTTCCTTGGGTATTTGGTTTTCAACATCTGAATCTGGAGGGACACAAACATTGAGACCATAGCAACAATATCGACAATTTCTTTTCATTGGATACAAAAGGTTGTTTAAAAAAGACCATAGTGATAATAGTGGTCGTTATTTCTACCACTGCTCATTGCAAAGGAACAATTAGAAATAGTTAATTTAAGATTTTTTAAATTTATTTTTTACATATTTTAATATATTTCATTGATTATGCTATTACAGTTGTCCCATTTTCTTCTCCCCTTTATTCACCTCGGCCATTCACCCCCACTGCCATCATCATTCCCCCCACTTAGTTCATGTCCCTGGGTCGTACATATCAGTTCTTTGGCTTCTCCATTTCCCATACTATTCTTAACCTCCCCTGTCTATTTTATAACTACCATTTATGCTTCTTATTCCCTGTACTTTTCCCCCCATTCTTCCTCTTCCCCCTCCCTGCTGATATCCTCCGAGTGATCTCTATGTCTGTGATTCTGTTCCTATTCTAGTTTGCTTCCTTCATTTTTGTTTTTGTTTTGTTTAAGTTCGGTTGTTGATAGTTGTGAGTTTTTTATCATTTTACTGTTCACATTTTTTATGTTCTTCTTTTTCTTAGATAAGTCCCTTCAACATTTCATATAATAAGGTCTTGATGATGATGAACTCCTTTAACTGTATCTTATCTGGGAAGCATTTTATCTGCCTTTCCATTCTAAATGATAGCTTCGCTGGATATAGTAATCTTGGAATGTAGGTCCTTGCCTTTCATGACTTTGAGTACTTTTTTCCAGCCCCTTCACCTGCAAGGTTTCTTTTGAGAAATCAGCTGATAATCTTATGTGACCTCCTTTGTAGGTAACTGTCTCCTTTTCTCTCGCTGCTTTTAACATTCTCTCCTTATCTTTAATTTGGATAATGTAATTATGATGTTCCTTGGTGTGTGCTTCCCTGAGCCCAACTTCTTTGGGACTCTCTGAGCTTCCTGGACGTCCTGGAAGTCCATTTCCTTTGCCAGATTGGGGAAGTTCTCCTTCATTATGTTTTCAAATAGGTTTTCAATTTATTTCTCTTCCTCCTCTCCTTCTAAGGAGGCACCCCTAAGATTTGGATGTTGGAATGTTTAAAGCTATCCTAGAGGTTCCTAAGCCTCTTCTCATTTTTTTGAATTCTTGTTTCTTCATTCTGTTCTGGTTGAGTGTTTCTTTCTTCTCTCTGGTCCAAACCATTTATTTGAGTCCCAGTTTCCTTCCCATCTCTGTTGGTTCCTTGTGCATTTTCCTTTATTTCACTTTTCATAGCCTTCATTTTTCCCTCTATTTTGCAACCATACTTAACCAATTCTGTGAGCATCCTAATTACCAGTATTTTGAACTGTGCATATGATAGGTTAGCTATCTCTTCATCACTTAGTTGTATTTTTTCTGGAACTTTGATCTGTTCTTCTATTTGGGCCATTTTTCTGTCTCAGTACTCCTGTTATGTAGTAAGGGGCAGAGCCTCAGGCATTTGCCAGGGTGGGGCAACCCTCCAAGAGGCGTTGTGATGCTGTATGTGGGGGAGGGGTCTGAGAGGGAACAATGGCCTTGGTCAGTTCTTGGCCAGCTTTCAGTCACTTCTTGCACTACCCACAATCAAATTGGGCCTTTCTGGGGCTGATTCCCAGGTGGGTGGGTTTGAGTACATTCTAGGATCCTGTGGGTCTCTCCAACAAACTCTCCTGTGAAGCTGGGAGTTTCTCCTGACACCTCAACCCCCACAGGTTTTTACAGTCAAGGTTTTGAGGCCTTATTTCATTTCCCCTCACTGGAAGCCGGGGTTGTGTGGTATGCGTCACTCCCCAGCTGTTCTTCCCAGTTTATTTAATAAATGTCAAGTGGCCCTCAATCAAAAGACTCTCCATAATGGATGTCAATTAGTTATTCAAAGGCCTGCCAATAAAATTTGCCCTTGTCTGTTAACACACGAGCATTCCATTGGCAAATATGTTTACAGAGGAAGCAAGACACCTTGACTCTCTTCTTTCATCTAGGAAGAGCATTCTTTAGATTTAATCCGTTTTAACCGCAGACATGCAAGTAGAGATGTAAGGAAAGTTTTTAAGGGCTTGCAAATTCCTTAAGGAACAGAAACTCATTGTTTGAAATATAATCAAAGGTAATTTTGCCACAGTTTGAACCTCATCAATAATACTGCAAAAAAAGGGCGTCAAATAATCACAATTGGCTTGTCCCTCTAGAAAAGTTACACAATCTGGGGGGAGCAATTTTTAAAATGATTTTGTTTGCATTTTTCTTAGTTTTTGATCTCCCATCTTCTATCTCAGAAATATTGCTATCAAAAGACCTTCCTTTTTCTGGGGGGTAAAGGGGATAAAGAACACTATGTGAGTAAATAAAAAACATTGTCATTAGAAACAACTAGAAATTCTAGAAAAGAAACATGACTCATACATTAATTTTTGTTAGGGAATTTTAAAATATATTTTTTCTTACAGTTTCCCCATTTAACAAAATGACTTCTTGTGTTCAGCCAACCTTCAAAAGAAAGCATCAATCTATGCATCACTCCTGCTGGCCCTCCCCACCCCCATTCCCTTCCCTCCAGCCATGGAGATCCCTCGGGGCAGCACAGATGGGATGAGAGTTAGAAATTGACTGTCCTTGTCCTTCTTCTGACCTCATGGATTTAGGCAAGTCACTCCATTTCTAAACCTGGTTCCTCCACTTACAGTTAGGGACTGCAAAGTAGTTATCTCCAAAATCTCTTCCAAAGCTAACATTCTATAACTTTACTATTTTTAGATGTCTTAATTAGCTGCCTCAAATCATCTAATACAGAAATCACTTATATTTGCCTTTGAAACGTGTTTTTGTTCTTATAACTGAATCTGTTTGAAATATTGCCCAGCTTATTCAATTAGAAGCCCCTCTTCTGGGTCTTTCTTTGAAAATACTTCCCAGCCTTTGAAAAAAGTGGAGCATAATACTCTCAGGAGAACAGCAGTTAGAGGAGATGATTAAGTGTTAGGGTTAAATGACTTTGGTTAGACTCTATCATGTGGAAGGATGTGGAAGGATAAGCAGCATTTTAATATCAACAATTGATTCTTTTGACAACTGATTATTTTTATTTACTTTGTTCCATTTTTTTTCAGTACATTATGCCTAGTGTAAGGTAGACACAATTGAAACTGAACAGCTGTCTTACATTTATGAACCTCTAAAAGTGAGCTTAAGGATGCACTGGAACTCTCAAAGTCCCTGAGACAACATCGGAGAAGTTGACTGACTTGCTTAAGTTCCAGTCACATGAAGGGGAGAGCCTGGGGGGCTAGGAACACTGATGCTTTGTGATCTGTATGCATTTTCATAATTGGTCTCTTGTCTGGCTTTCCCTGGGTTACATCCCTTACCTTATACCCTGGCTCCCACAACTATATCAAGTTCTTGTCTGGGGACTCTCCCGAATTCTCGCTGGTTCCCAGGTCTGTCCCTGTCCTCTTCCTGAAAATTGTTGTCATTTCCTGGCAGTTTGGGTAACCGCTTTGGCCTTGCCTTTCAACCTCTTCAGCTATTGTAACCCTTGCTCTGAGGCTACAGCTGTCTGGTCCTTGAGATTTATACTTCTCTGTTTAAAGGTCATAAATAGCAATCAGTCTAGCCTCACAAATCCATTAGATGCCTGGCACTGCTCTAGAAATGGGGGTACCCTAACAAATAAGGAATTAGTTCTAACTGGAACTGCTAACAGTCTATGGCCTGTATTCCCAGTCTGTGGCTGTAATGAGGTGCAGAGCAGGGGTCCCCTGAAAATAACAGTGTATCCCCCAGAACTCTTGATTGAGGGGAGGGGGAAGTGGATGATGCAGCATTTAAGACACTTTGCATAACAATGGCAGGTTAATAGCCATGTCTTTTCTGAAGGGAAGAAGACTGCCATCCAGGGTAAAAGGTGTGCGTGACCATATAGTGACTCATGACATAGTCAGGGGAGGTGGATGCCCACTTTGGATGTCCCTGTGTCACTGAGAACTCTTGCCCTGACTAAAGATGGCAGCCAAGAGAAGATAAAAGATACTGAGGAACTGGCAACAATAACAGACACTAACACATCGTAGGAAGGGCTGGATATGAGGTCACATAGGAAGTTCCGAGGAGCATTTAAGTGAGGGCAAGCTACAGAGGTGTAGGAAGGAGAGTCCACCATGAAGAGAAGAGGTCCAGAGAGGTCTGGAGTGAGTGAGAGAGATATGGGAGTGCACCATGAGGTCTGCAGCAGGAGAAGGTCAGACTAGACAAGACCGTGCAAGAGCTGATGGAGCTGCAGAGATCTGCCTAACCGAGCACAGAATTGTGGGAGACGCTTGGGGCTGAACCATGAGCGGAGGTGCTGAGTCGCAGACTTCTGTCTCTATGAAGGATGTACAGAGAAGCCACTCTCCTGGGACTGTGCCTCCCTGGTCCCCACTGTGACTCAGCATAACACAGCATGTGTTTCCCTGAGCCACTACATGGAGGGAGAACAATGCACCCCAGATCCTGAAGGAGAGAGCTGCCGCAAGAGGATGGAGACTCTGAAACCCACAAGTGCACCTTCCAGAGAGGATGGAGCTCTGTTTGTGTGGCTGGCTTAAGAACATATTAGGATACGGGGAACTTCTGGGCATGCTTTTGGCTTGTAGCCTTTTGGGGAACAAGAGGGGTACTGGTCCTCATGGGAGGGTAGGTTCTGAGCAGGAGTGTTCTCGGCCCCCGCAAGTTTGGAACACTGTTAATAAAAACCTGTTTCCTTCAACACTAATTGTTGAGTCATGTGTCAAAACAGCACATGGCTGAGCCCTGGTTTGCTCTGTTACCCAGCCTCAGGGTCATCAAAGGCTAGTGAAAAGCTACATATACTCTGGGCATTTTCAACTGTAGGGTCAGTTCCGGGGCTTGAAGGATTTTATTTGCTTGCTTGTTTTATGTCTGCATCTGTTTGGCATCTTCCTTGAGAACATAGCACACACACATACTGTCTGCTGACCAGACATGATTTAGTGATAATGACTGAGATTGGAGCTTCTTTTTCCCTTCTTTGGAGAAAACATAACTGGCAAATGAGAGCATTGTCATTTTCATTTCTTTTTAATCTATCGCTGTTTAAAGAGAGTTCTCATAACAGTAGACTTGTGTTACACAATTAACATGTTGTAAGTCATTTAAAATATTGTCCCCAGATGGGAGATGCACAGCAGGATGTGTGACCACAAGCCCTCTTCCAGAGCTTAGCTAACAAGTGGGTAGGAGGTACCAGCACAGTTTGCCAATTCTCTGGATGTATTTTAGTTCATCTGCTTGCAAAATATTTCTGTATCTTATTTTTTTAAATATTTTCTCAGGAAAAGATTGACAAATAAGTTATAAAATTATCACTTCTCTATATGAACTAAGTGTGGATAGGTGAGTCAGTGTCTCCCAGAAAGGTCCCTGGTGGTGCTGAGCCCAGGGACTGGAACTCTGGCATGGGTGGGAGAGGCGTGTACAGGTGTGTGGTACTGTGATTTATAGTAAGAATTATATATTTGGTTTTTGCCCCAGTTCCTAGCACAGAGATCCTAAAATTTTTGAAATTACTTAAGTGATAAGAACAATAAAAGTAGCTTTTGCTTTGTTAAAGAGGGTACTTTCGGACCACACCTGAAGGTGGGAGCTGGTTGCCAGTGGAGCCAACCACGTGATTAGAGGTTTGGAACTTTCTGTCTCAACCCTGATTTCTGGGGAACAGAGAGGGGCTGGAGGTTGACTCGGTTGCCTATTGGTCCATGATACAGCCAATTGTGCCTGTGTAATGAAGCTTTCATAAAGCCCCAGAAGGACAGGGTTTGCCAAGCTTCTGGGGTGGTAAACATGTGGCGGGGCCACCAAGAGAATGGCCACCTAGAGAGGACATGGACGGTCTGCTCACCCTTCCCGCACACCTTGCCCCATGCATCTCTTCTGTCAAGTTGTCCCTGAGTTGTATTCTTTTAGAGTAAACCTGTCTAGTAAGTAAACTATTTCTGTGAGCTTCTCTAGCAAATGAATCAAACCCAAAAAAGGGTTCATGGCACCTCCCTGATGGTCTGGTCTGACCTTGCATAGAGGCACCCAAGCCAGCAAGACAGGATATCAGAACAATCAGACCAGGGTGGGACAGCACCCAAGTAATAGGTCAGGGACAGGATAGTTCAAGGAACTAGAAAGCCATGGGAACAAGTCCCAGGAACTAGAGATGCATGGGATAGAAACACCCAATAAGAGAAGGAAGAAAGTAGAGCAGTTCAAAGTAACCAATTACAAGACTACTTCCCCATAGTGCGTGGGTTTTTTTTCCCCCCTTTAAAAACCGTGGAAAGAACCCCATGGATGGGAACTTGTCTGAGCTGGGAACTGGCCTCAGCTAGGCTGCTTCCCCTCCCTCGCTCCTGAGGGATCCTGCTTTCAGTAAATTCCTTGCTTTGCTATTAGCTTATTGTCTTCTTGTGGTTCGATCTCACACTCCCATCTATAGCCGGGTAGTCAGAAGGCCTAGTGATAGCCTGGACTTGTGACCGGGGGGCAGGGGGCCCAGAGTCTTGTTGACTGAACCCTTAACCTATGGGACCTATACTATCTCTGGAGAGATACTGTCAGAATTCAGTTGAATTCTAAGACACCAGCTGGTGTCCTGAGCATTGCTTAGTGGTGTGAAAAGCCCCACCTGCATTAGAATTGGCTGTCAGAATCTTGGGGTGTTTTCCAGTTCTGCTTCCTGATCTTTCCTTTCTCTCTCATGAGCTTGGTGGTCTGAGTGGTCCTTGGTTTCCTGGTCCCATTATCCAGACATCCAACCAAGAAGGGTCTTACTCATTTTTTGTTACATTCTGTCCACTTCTATGTGAGGTCCCAAGGGCACTTTTATTCTTAGACCTTCCCCATTTCCTGAAAAGGGGGTCACGAAACAGGGTGCTGAGCTAGAAGTCCCCAAGAGGGGAAGTCCCCCAGTAACCTGGCTTGGGGGCAGGGGAAGCGGAGCAGGGCCATTGAGAGTTATGTGGCAGATCTAAAGAATTTGGCCAGTGTTTTAGTGATGCTAATAGCTGTGCCAGGAGCCAGGGACATGGGCGTGACTCTAATCTACGGAGGCAGTCCCCTGCACATCCTAAACCCAAGCCTGCCCAGACTAACAATGGCAGCCAAGACAGGCAGAAGGAACCAGAGTACTGGCCCGTGGAACCGTGGAATTGTGGAACTGTTTATGGGATGAGTCGGAAATGGGGTTACAGAGGAAGATCCATGTCAGGACTTAAACCCAAGTGTGGGGCAGCCATGCTCTTTAAACCATGTAGATTGTGAGTGGAGAAGGAGGTCTTGACCATGTGATTTGAAAGGATGCAGAAGGACCCCCACTGGTCCACCATGAGGAGGGGACATGTGGTTTTGGATTAAGAGCAGGAGCATAGCCAAGCACGGACAATTGAGAGAAGCCGGAATACAGATGGGAATGCTGAGCTGTGGACTTCTGTTTGTTTTTTCCTGAAAGACCTTACCTCTGACCGGCATATTTTGAAGCTAGCCTGATTTAACAAAAAGGAGGCAGGACTGTATGTGTTTATGGGGTTTTTTTTTGTTTCTAAAGGAAGTGGGATTTAATGGCAGAATTCCACCATTGTTCTAAATCTGTCTAACTTATAAATAAATAGTTCCTTTCTTTTTCAGAAGACTCTGGCATTGGGAGTCACAGTGTTTTGGTGGTGGGCAACAGAACCCAGCGTAATAGAACCCAGAGTGGTTCCGTTTCAGCCAGACCCCAGGGAGAGTTCCCAGAGATGCTCTGAACACTCTCCCTAACATTAATCTCAGGGACAAGAGATGAGGGGGAGTCCATGGAATTTGAACCTCTGTGTGCAGATAAACCCACTAACGTCCATCTATGTCAAGGCCAGACAAGATTCTCACTTCAGGGAGAAGACCAACAGTGCCCTGGGGAAGGGCAGTGCCCGTCCTCCTGGGACGTGTCATCGATACCGGCCCATGGAGCTTCCTGGGCCCTGCTCTTCTGAACTCAGCCCGAAGCTATTGCCCCTAGGTCCCGGTGGACACAGGGGAGATGCAGGTGGAGAGAACAAGCATAGAGACCGGTCTGACCTTGACCATGGGGCACAACTCCAAGAAAGGAAAAATAACTTGGATTATTTGTGGAAAGGATTAATTGATCTTATTATGGTCCTAAAAAAATTCAGATGATCTCAGAGTGGTTTCTTTGCTCATTGTGCATTTGGGTCAGGGACTGAGGAATAAATGATACTGTGTCACAATCTGACAGGGTCTCACCCACCATCCACAGAAGGTGAGTGTCCTTGCCCCCAATGCTTGTATTTTTAAAAATGGAGATGCATACATTTTTATGGTAATGTAAATCATTTTCTTCATCTTATTATGCCTTTTGTCATTGTAGGGCAAAGGATTCAGGACCAGTAAGGGCAGCGGGAGGGCAGGAAAACCATCCATAGTCTAGACTGGCATCCTTCACCTCTAGATCCATTGCTAACAGAGGTCACCTATATTTGCTTTGCCTGCTCCCCAGGGCTGGGACAGGGACAGAATCCCATGTGGAAACCAGCTGGGAGGGTCCCTGCCACCCTGTGTAGGAAAATAAACCGCAAATCAACAACAGGAGATCTGCACTCAAGGAAAGATTCTTAGAATAATTCCCAGTTCTATTAGGGAACCAAGTGCGTCAAAACCAGATGATTTCATTTGGGCTGATCTCTGAAGGGGGGCTGGAAGAAAAACATGTGATTTGCCCCATTCTGAGGGATTTAGCAAAGCATTTTTTATCAACTGTGCACATGTCCACGACTCTTCTTGTAAAGTTTATAAACTCCTTGAACATTCTGACAAGGACAACATCAACAGTGACCAGTAACTTCACCCTTGTAACCCACTGGGCACTGTCGGAAGCAAATTCCAAACATTACTAACTACGGTGTTGCTTAAACAATGGGCAGATCTCCCAAGCAGCTAGTGTCACTTGTTTCTATAAGGTCCAAGTGTCCAAGATCTGGCTGTCTGTGTGTGAGGCTGGATCTGGTTTTTCTTATCTCCCTCCCAAGCATCTATCACTCCCGGGTACACAGCCCACTGTGTCTGGGAAGTACTTTAAGGGATCATAGTCTATGACCACCCTTATGCTCACACCAACCTTTCCAAGTAATGGTAGCCAAGGAGATTTTAAAGGCACCTCAGTGAAGAGGCCACGTAAACTCAACTTTTAAGGCCGACGCCCACAGTGAGAGTTAGCTTTGCAATGACAGAAGTTGTGAGACAGTCACTGCAGGCAACACTGTGTGGACCGGTTCCTACAAAGCCTTCGGCCAACCTCGTCACCATCGCAGAGAGGAAGGGCGGGGTTTCTCTGCAGCACTTCCTAGGAGAGGAGACTAACAAAAGGGCTGAAGGTCTTCTGGAGTTCAAATGGGTAAGTACTCAACTGAAAGAGGACAAGGTAAGAAAGCCCAAAGGAACTGGGAACAAACCTACCACTTGGTGAGAGTGCTAAAGATAACGTTTCTTAACTACTAACTGCTGCCTGGTGTGTTGTGAGTAGGCCTCGCATTTATTTCCTTACACTAGTTGCTTGATAAGAGTGGAGGAGAAATAAGTGGCAAAGGATCCTACGATAGCAGGTCTTAGAGTGCTCTCTCTCTGGGCTCTAAGCCATTCTTTGAAGAAAAACCAAAACATAGTGGTGGTGGTTGGACAACAATGTGAAAGTATTGAATGGCACTGAATCGTACACTTAAAAAGGGTTAAAATGGTGAATGTTATGTATATCTTGCCACAATAAAAAAAATCAAAAACGTGCAAGTATGTAGAAATGAGACCATTGCAAGCAAAGCATGAGACGCTTTAAGGACCAAAGTGGGAGAACCAGAGGGCTCTGTTCGGTTAGACTTTGGGAGCTGGACAAGCAGCCCAGAAGGGTTCATCATCCTGGAGTCACAGTAACTGCGCTTTACAATGGAGATGAATTCACTTTTCTATTAATACAAACCACTTTCTTTGACTTTTGTTATGACGGAGATGCTAGGTTTCAGGGCCATCACTGGGAAAGAAGGGCTTCTAAGATGTTTTGAAAGGAGCTCACCTGCTCTTTACTGAATTGCAC